>VDFB02276429.1:0-50909 GCA_007258455.2 Sequoia sempervirens | reverse complement strand
TATGGTATTGTATCCTGCAATCCCATGAATTTTGAGAGCACCTCATCATTTTTCGAATGTGTCCAAAATTGGTAATCCTCGTTGGTTGTAACCAATGATTTGGGGATAAACTAAGTTTATTTCATGGGTTTGATGGTCTGACTCAAAAGAAAAGGTACTAATCATGAGAAGGGAGGAATCCTCGAAAAGCATGGGAAATTCAGTTATGGGGTCCTCATCACTACTACACACATTGGTTGTGTCAAAGGTAAAGTTATCTATGACTTGACCTGTGGATACTGGTAATTGAAGGGTGGATGCTAATAGTTGAGGGGGAGTTTTGACCTTTCTAACCGAGACACCTTTTCCAAGTATGGTCACCTTCGAAGGGGTACATCTGAGGCCAATATTTCTCATACGCTTCTCTGGAATGAGAGGTACTAGAAGACCATTATCATTTTTTCCAAGTTTCTTGTTTTTGTTATAGCCCATACCAAGCATCATTTGTAATCCTTTGCTACTCTCATCCATGGGAAGATCAGCCGCAGGCCTTAAATCTTTGTATAGCAAGCTTGATATGTATTTTTCATCTACTATCTCCTAGGTTAGATCTCCCCAACACCTAAATCTAGAAGGGGCTGCTTTGAAGGTTTGGGATGATGTTTCAGCGGGTTGGGGTTGCCCATGAGACCTAGGAGATTGAGGTAGCTCTCCTATTATGAAAGAAATATTCTTCATTTTATAATCCCCACACCCATTGTCTTGGATAATGACCTTGATTTCAAAGATATTAGGGATGGCGGGTGTCATTGTCTTAGAAGTGGAGGCCAAGGTAGCTGGGTCTACATACAAAGTTGTAGGGCCTTCATCGTTCTTTGGGACTTGGGGGATTTTATAGTATTTTGCTTCCAGGTTCTTGCAGTAAGCAAAGGGTTTAGGATCACCATAGACCATGACCTCTTTATTTTGATATGGGAATTTGATGCACTGATGGAAGGTCAATGCGACAACTTGCATCCCATGAATCCACGGACACCCTAGGAGGATGTTATAAGGAAAATCAAGGTCAAGGACCTGGCATGTGGTTTCCATAATGGTTGGACCTACTTGAATAGGGAGATAAATAGTGCCTTGAGACACCCTTTCCTAATCATCATATGTTATGATTGTGATACCTTTACCCTTTTCAATGGCATCCTCGAAGAATCCCAGAGTCTTTATTAGTTTGAGAGAACAAATATTTAGACCTGCACCCCCATCCACCAAGACCCTTTTGACTTTGTTTTTATGAACTAGGACTTCAAGATGGAGCACACGATTATGAGATGGTTGGGTGAGAAAGTCTTGATTGAAGAATGTTAGGAGACTTGGGGTGGTGATGTGTCTAACCATAGCTTGGATTTGGTCAACATCAAGATCTACAGAGATGGTGGATGAAGCCAATGCTTCCTCTAGAATTTTTCTATGTGTGGGTGCTATCTTCAACAACTCCATGATGGAGATCTAATCAAGGGTTATTTTCAATTGGTCCAAGTCATTGTAGCCATTAGGAACAAACCTCAGATTTGAGGTGGATGCTCTAGGTAGCTGTGACGACCCAACAATGGTAACTTTGTCGCCACATGTGGTGACTCCACAATTAGCTTTGGCTCCCTTGATATTAACAACAATGACCCATTCGTCTATGAATGTGACAACATGATCATACACATGGTTCACATTGGCATACTTGGTCTTTCCATGATTGTTCCATTTGTTATGATCCGACATCAGATTCATGTATATTTTAAGGTCTTGATTTCCACCTAGTTGTTCAACGTTTATGACCTTGTCATCGATGAGGTCTTGGATCATATTTTTCAGCCTCATGCAACTGGTTGTTGTGTGCCCCTTGATTTTATGAAAATCACAAAGGTGGTTCTCATTGTACCATGGTGGTTTCACTTGGGGCTCTTGATAATTCTCATAAGTGGGAATTTTGATGAGATTTTTGTTTACCAGTTTCTTCATGACCGATTCAATTGGTTCCCAAGGGCTATTTACTTTCACTTGGGGGGATATTTGCTCCATGGAGGTGGCCCCCTTGATTATTTAGGTTGTTTACTTGATTGTTGGGTGTTTTTTGTGATACTGCGTTAGCTTGGGTATTGTTTCGATTGTTGCCATGCAGTTGTTGGTATGATTGTTTTTTTTGTTTTGGATCATTGATTATGACCGTGGCATCCACCACACCATCATTAGTGATGTTTCTGTTCTTCACCCATGTGCAAGGTTTCGTTATAGCTAGTGGATGGGTAGTTGTCTTGATGTTCTAGATATGTGGGTTTCCCCCCTTGTGCAATAAGGGCTCATTTGATGTTGAGCGCCTTGGGGATCAAATGGTCATATGTGGTGATACATTGCATCTTAAGATGGAATGACAATGTTTTCTCAAGATTAGCAATGATGGTACACATTTTTTGTTCCTCTGGCATGGTCCATTTTCTCCTATTGGCCTTGGATCAACATCATTGCAAGAAGGAAGTGAATGATTCCCCCTTAGCTGGTTTGAGCACAAATAGTTCCTCTAGACTAACATCCATGCCAATGTTGAATGCGTAATTTTTTATGAATGCATCCACGATCTGTTGGAACTTTTTGATTCCTAGGAAGGTGAGAGAAGCATTCCATAGCAGGACCAACCTAGATCATTGTGTTCCAACATGACCTTATTAACATGAAACAAAACAAAACAAGACAAAAATTCAAAATTTTCCTCCTATAGGAATCAGGTCCTGAGGATGCTCCTACACCATACTCCCAAGGAAAAGAAAAATCTCAATTCCATCTGAGATGTGATTTGCAAATTTGTCAATTTCTTTCATCTTGGACTCCTGCAACCTACAAACTGTATATGTATAATCCCACTCTACTTGCAAACATTCAAATGCATGTTTCATTTTGGCCTTAGGTCTTCCACTTCTCTACAACTTGTCCTTCAATTGATGTTATGCATTCCTGACTTTCCCTAGATCTTTTTTCTTCTTCTTGCATCGTCTCTTACTTAGAAGCTTCTCAGCTTCAAGGTTCCAAAACTCTAGTTCTCGTTCATATATCTTATTACCACTATCTACGTCTTCATCTTCATCATTCAAATATAATTTTGCAACATATTCATCATCCATAAAATCAGAAAATGTAATAATTACCTTTGTTTTTTTTTTTAACATCTTCTTCACCATATTGTGCATAACAATTTGCATACACTGCATTCACTTCTCTTTTATCTTTATACTCTTTTCCATCTTCATTATCATCCGTTGCACTTGTAAACACATACTCACTAATATTGTTAGAAATAACATTTTGAGTCTCAAAGGATTCATATTCTTCACATTTTTCCTCTTCCTCAGAAGGCTTAGGCTCTTCCATCATCAAAAAATACTCTCCAAGGTCTAGTTCTATTGTCCTTTTTTGCCTTCTTCTCCTCTGAATTATCTTCTTGATGGGCCACTTTACCTTCTTTCTTAATGGCCAATGCCAACCATTTTCTCGGTTTGCTTTCTCAAGACATTGTTGCATCTCAAGATTCATTCTTTCTTGAATTTTTTTCATTTGTTCCAAGGTGTACCTCAACTCTATTATCTCTTGCTGAATACTTTTTTTTTCCTTCTCATTTTTCTTCTTCATCTCACTTCTCTCTCTTCTCATCACTTGTTTCTTTCTTGGCCACTCCTTACTCTTAAAGTCTCCATGGACTATTCTCCTCAACACTTCCAT
The DNA here is from genome assembly GCA_007258455.2 of Sequoia sempervirens. Taxonomy (NCBI): domain Eukaryota; kingdom Viridiplantae; phylum Streptophyta; class Pinopsida; order Cupressales; family Cupressaceae; genus Sequoia; species Sequoia sempervirens. Next base: position 47,171 of record VDFB02276429.1, on the reverse strand, counting down.
TCTCCTTTTGCAAGCAAGTCTCTTTCACCTTGCTTCTTCTCAATGTTTCTTCTTGTCTTCATGATACATCACCTTAGACCCACTTCTTTTCCCTTGGCCTAGTCTTTTGGTATCGAGGTTCTTCCTTCAACCTGAAAAAAAACAACAATACACAAACTCCCAAAACTTTTTTTCCTAGATCCATGCCTCATATGTTTGAAGTGCTGCCCTTCGCTTTTCAATCAGGCTTCTTTTTGATAAACTCTCTTGGCTACCGCCATGCATCCACTAGGCACTCCTCACAGCGATTGCTTCCTTCGCTCTTCTATCAGCTCCCACCATGCTAAAACATCTCATCACCATAGGCACTTCAAGTTTGCTTCCCTTCAATTCTCAGTCGGGCCCCATCTGCGTGCCACTTAGCTTTCATCTGTATACACTTTTTGGTGAACCCCACAGTCGGTGTCGATAGTAAAGAATGTAACCACGTTTCTTCCCAATGCTAGATTTCATCACAGAAAGGGATAAATGAACCATGGGTTGTGACCTGCCACCACATGTCTCCTTGATGGGGGTTCTACTGAAGGGAAGGATGGAGCAAAACAAGTTGTGACATACTACCACATGTTGTAACTGCCTCCACTCGGAAGCGACACTTGTATCCATGGGGTTTTTTTGGGACCACTTCCATCATTTGTAGGGGATGCATCTAGCTTGGGAACGACCATGTCCCATGGCTTGAATCTTTTATGTTGCAATGGCCGAAGGAAATCATTGTTGTAGGCATCATTGCTTGAGATACTAGATCTTTTTTGTTACTGGCCCTCCAAGTGGTGGGATTTTTAGCTATATATACTACTTCTTCCTTTTGAAATATAGTTCAGAAGATATAGAAAAATTAGGGAAAGACACCAGGCCTTTTGTATTGCTTTTAGATTATTGTATGAGACTATCAAACTGTACCATTGTTCGGCCTTTCTATTTTTCTTAAGCTATTTGATAAAACATTATACTGTGCCATTATTGTCCTGAATTGTTCATTTGTAGAACTTCTATGATTTTAATACAAGTTTTTTGGTTTAGATCATGTCTTTGACTCCTTTTTTAGTGAATGTGCATGAGAATTATTTTATGTTGGAAAAAAGCAACACTAAGAGGGGGGTGAATTAGTGTTCTGCAAAAAATAAATTTATTATTCTGATATTTAACCCATTTAAAACATTCAACCAAGAGAAATATGAAGAAATAGAAAGTAAACAACCACAACACTATAACACAAGGATTTTTACGTGGAAACCCTGTTAGGGGAAAAACCACAGTGGATGGCCAATCCACAATATGATCTGAGTATACTCAAAAAGAAGTTTACAATGTGGGAATTCACTTGGATTTAGGCTCACTGCCTAGAGCTCTCTGCTCAAAATAGAAAGGCACACTACCTTAAAAGGATTTTGATTAGATCCAAGAGAATGAACTAAAAGAATAGCATCTAAAAATGCTTGATTATAGTTCTAGTTAGGCTCAGTAGTCGATCTTCTATCCTTCTGACTAATTTTGCACTTATACCTGCTCTTCTCTGCTCTGCTCTAACTTGCATCACACAATCTTTAGTGCACAAGTTAAAATGTGCATAATCGCTCAATCACCCTTCTGATATTTGTAACACACATCAACACACCTTATTCACACACAAAATGCTATAATTGATCATTTATATATATCTGTGACTAAGAATTTAATCGCAACCTATCGGCTTCAATAAAACTTAAGAATATTTACAATTGTCAGCTCAAATCATGAATGATATTCAATGCACACCCACAACATTTTGTCACAACTTAGCTCAGACCCAAATAAAATTTTTTGAACACAAAAATATTTGAGTAAACACTCCTCAAATATCCGTGACACATTATATCATTTGGTTCAGCCACAAAACATTGATGAACAAAAAGATATCCAGTTGGATCTCCAAGCTTGCATACAACTTGATACGAGGCACTGAGATTTTTGGACAACACATGACATACATTGATTAACCTCCCATAAGATCCACAACTCAAAATAATGACAAAAAATCTATATGTGAATCGATGAACATATAACTGCCGGATTCTCTATTCTTCCTTGACTATCCTCAATTTGTCTTCTGGTAGGTGAAAATGATGACACGCGGATCCAAACACCGACTAGGGTTTCCATCAATGACAACACCATAAAAAATTTGCAGTGTCCCTTGCCAACATTTTATGTCATTGAATGAATTATCTAGGCTTCTATTTCTAAATTATGTTATTCTAGCACATATCAGATTGTTGAATGGGCCCTTAACTCGTATTCAAATGATAGATTTATTGTGCCTTATACCTAAATATTGGCACATCACCTTAGTTAGATCTTTATTTTTTATATCTATTTCCTTTTCCCATTCCAAAACCCCAATTATAGAAGAATCCAACTTCTTTAAAAGCCCGGAGGTCACTCAGTTTAGCAGAATTGGTCCCCCCATTAACTGAGTTTCCCATAAAGGCTATTACCTTGCCAATTTTTGGCATCAACAGTTTTTTACTTTGGAATGACTGGTTGGACTGCTTAAAAGAACCTAAATTTAAAGAGGATGTTTGAGCCATCGACCTATTACTAGATCCCAAATAGTGAATAATCCTAGTTTGTTAGTGCCACTGCTAGGAATAGTACAAGCCACAACCATTTTTGTGAATGTTTTTCTTCCTCTGCCCCTTCCGCTAGCCATGTTACCAGCTACTAATAGAAATTTTGTGGTATGGGATGCCCTAAGTCCTCTCATAGTGCTAGTAGCACCTGCCATTTGGGCCCCTATTCTGGTCTCTGCTTTAAAAGCTATACCTAAATTTACCGGAGATGGCTCAAGGACACCCTCTGAACATCTATAAGATGTGGCAGATGGTATGTTTGGTGCATGGAATCACCACCCAAAATGTAGTGCTAAGGCTACTTGTAGCCTCTTTCGGGGGAAAAGCACTAGATTGGTACCACACTTTGCAGGCTAATACTATCGGTACTTGGGACTAGCTTGGAGACCCTTTCTATGAAATATTCTCTAATGATGGAGATAGGTCTTCATAATATCATTAGCTGGAAATCATAAAATGGGCCTCACACAAAGCCATGACTGAATTCAACGCTCGATTCTACATAACTTGGTAGAGAATCCAGGCTACTATGTGCTCATCAATTGAGTTGGAATTCATATTCTACTTGAAATATATCAATGTTGACATCTCTATAATGTTCTAGTCTCTCAATGGAACAAATCTACCAGATGCATACAACATCACAATCAAAGTGGAGAACAATTTGATAAATACTGGAAAGTTGTTGCCTTGGCCCATCATGGCTATATTTCCTGAGATATCAAATCCCACTCCAAAAGTAGCATCTACCACCGCACCAACCCTTCCTTAGTCTATGTACACATATTCGAGCACCCCACAAAACATTGCTTCAACATCCAGATATTCAAAGGAAGATATAAGCAACATCAAGGAGATGTTGCAAGCTATGGCCAATGAAATAACTATCATCAAGAAAAACCAGGCCACCCCTCTGAAGCCAACCTATCAGAGTTATCAAGGTGGATGATCTTCTTACCAAAAAAATGAGTTCCAAGGAGGTGCTTACATAAATTCATAGGCTCAAACAACTAATTAAATAGTGTCGCTTCCTTCTTTGTTACAGAGCACCAATCCAAGCTCAAGTAGAGAGCTAACAACAGTGAAAAACAATTTAGTTGATGAAATCAACCCTTGGTGTTTCCCTGGTGGTGACACACATTTTCCCCAAAATTTCCCATGCAAAAATCTACAACAAAAGGTGGCGGAATAGTGCAGTCAAGGCGCAATGTCGGACCATGGAGGTTATGTATATGCTTCTCCACAAATGGAAAATGTGGTACTTACCACACAAATGTAAGGGATGTCCTTGGAGCAAGAAACAGATATTGCTCCTGATCACACGCTCTTCTCATGGATGGAGGAAGAAGAGGTAGTGTTTTCCAATGATGCATCCACATCAATGTTGGCTTTCAGTTGTTTATTGGGATTATTTGTCCTTGATGAAAAAACTGGACATATTTATATGATCTTGGTGGCACATGATGTTTACAATTGGTTCACATAGTTCATGGCATGTACTTTCAGTTTTTTAGTTTTTACATGTACATGTTAGTACTAATGTTTGACACGTGTTCATTATGGGAGGGAATGCACATGCATTTTCTTCAAGGTATATATATTTTTGTTTCAAGTATATGGCATGGTTATTCAGGTACATATGACTTGTCATCATTACAAGTCTTAGGTATATCTAGGTTGATCACTTTCAAATTGTGGTATATTTAACTTGATCTTTTACAAGTTGTCTTCACATGTTATATGTGTGACATATCTTACTAATGCTTGATGTCATAAAGAATGCAAAATTCAAGGCTTCAGGCAACTTGTTTGGAAATATTATTTGATCATTTTTTAAGATATATGTGACTAGGTACAAGTCACTTTGTGGTTTGAAAGCTTTAATAAATTAATCACATTGTATTTATGTGACATTAACATTATAGGAGCTTTAAACTTCGTCACCTTAAAAAAATTTGATATGATAATAACAAGGAATCAATATTGTTTTTTAATTTTGTTGAGTTACATCACACAAACATATTTTATCAGCTTCATTCATTAGATGACCTAACAATGCAAGGTATTATGATTGTATTTGAAATTCATCAATTATTGAATTGGTGACTTGACACCAGCAGCATATGTTTGGTTATGATGTGGCAATAATGTGTGTCAGCATCCATGGAAGAAGACTTTGACATTGGATTCAAAATAATTATGATGTCTAATTAAATCATACGTATTATTGAGTTTTTGTTACTGGACTTCAAAGCATCATTTTTTTTGATAAAGACTTTGAAAGACTCAAAGTAAAAGCTAGGGAAAACTTATTATGTATTGTGTATAGTTCTGAAATCCTAGCAGCCACCTTATGTTTTCTAATTTGCAGATCGACACTCTGAAAGAATATGTGTAAAGGATGGTTTGATGTATTGGAACTTTGATTGATATTGAACGTTGACTCTAAGCTATTAAGAGCTCAAATGTGGAAGTTAGTCAGTGGAGATTCGGTGGCAACCAGTTGGGTCATTGGGAACTTCTTGACAGGTCATCATGTTTCTCATTCAGTTTCTTCCACCATATATTTACAAATTTTGTTTAATACGGGCTTTAGATTAGTTGGTTAAAGAGAAGGTTAATGATGTTGGTTTTGTGAATAATTTTTTGATAATTTTTTTGTTAAGGAATTTGTTTGAAGAGGTTGGTTAACAATCATGTAGGATTTTTGATGATTCTTCTCTTAGGTTATAACTAAAATATACTTATCTTGTTTTAGCTGCAAAATTGGTAAAAGGGTTTCTTATTCAAAAAACCCCATCTCGAGATGGTTTTTACAATTACAAAAACTGTATGCAGAGATTATGTACCTATTTAAAAAGAGGGGTTTTTGGTATTTTTTTGATGATGCATCGGTGAAGAGAAAAAGGTGATTTTCATGAGTACTTCTTAAGTGATTATTTTGATATAGAAAGTTGTTCTATATTGAAAATATATTTATTAATTGAGAAGATTTTGATACACAACATTCTTCAATGAACTTGATGAGGATATTCATAGTCTTCTATTATAATGCTAGGGTTGCAAAATTGCACTTCTAGGGTTCTGATAGAATGCTATAACTTGTTATGTATTAAAGGAGTTGGTGCTCATATATCTGATGAAGTTGGTGCTTTTGATTTTTGTGGAATTGGTGCTCCTAAAATTGTGGAGTTGGTGCTCCTGAATGTGAAAGATTTGGTGCTCTAAGTGAATAAAGGAAATATTTTTTGAGTGGTTTTTTATTCCCCAAGAGGGATTCTCCACTCAGGACAAATTATGTGTTATGTGGTGATTTTATGTGTGTGATATTTTTATTATCAGTCTGATTTTAATGTGTTCTCAAACGTACAATTATCAGTATTTCATATTTGTCAATGTTATGCCACATTTCATATCAATTTTTCATATCTTTCAATGCCCATTTCATGCATAAAATGTTCTAATTTAAATTGAGCTCTAATAGATGTGAAAGTGTTAAGTTTCACCTATGTTAATGTTTCCTGTTTAATTCATGTTTCATGCAAATACAATAATATTCATGAACTATAAGTCAAATTTTTTCTTTGAACTGTCATTTGGTGTTTTGATTTAAAAGTCAAGTTTGCTTCACATATTGTCATATGTCCTCTTTGTTCAAAAGAAAACTTACAATCTTGATTTTTAAATTTTTTTGACTTTCATAAATCACTGATTCACCCCCCCTCTCAGTGATTTTAGTCTTCCAAAAATTGGTATCAAAGGGTAGGGTCCTTTCATAGGTCTAATCCACCTAGGATTGATTCTAGTTTTTGGAAGTCTGTCAAACATGTCACAAGCTCAAGAAGGTACCTTTGTAACTAGAGGTCCACTGTTTTATGGTACAAATTATGTGTTCTAGAAAATCAGAATGGAAACATATTTGGTTTCAATTGATCTTGATGTATGGAGCATAGTTATAGATGGGTATACTGTTCCACCCACAGTACCCCCAAATTCTGTTGAAAGAAGAAGTATGAAACTAATGCTAGAGCTAAACATTCTCTTTTGTGTGGTTTAACCAAAGATTTATTTGTTAAATTCATGCATTGTAAATCAACTAAGGAAATTTGGGAAAAACTTGAAATTATTTATCAAGGAAATGACAAAGTTAAACAGTCAAAAATCCTTACTCTCAAAACTCAGTTTGAGGAAATGAGAATGAAGGATGATGAAAAAGTGGTTGAATACTTTTTGAGAATAGATGAAGTTGTTAATGCAATGAGAGGGTTAGGAGAACAAGTAGAATAATTTAATGTGGTCAAGAAGGTCATTAGAACCTTGCATCCTAAATATGAAACTAAGGTATCAACCCTTGAAGAAAAGAAACATTTTGACCAACTTACCTTAGATAATTTTCAAGGAACTCTTACTACTTTTGAAATGAGAATAAGTAAAAGCAATTCAATAGGAAAGGAAACTGCTTTTAAAACTAAGAAAAAAGAAAATGCTCAAGAAAGTGAGTCAAAATACTTTGATTCAAACGAGGCTCACTTTGTTAGAAAACTTAAAAGGGATTAGGAAAATACAAAGGAAAACTTCCCTTTAAATGTTTGAACTATGGAAAAATTGGACATTTCGTAGCTAAATGCCCCTATGGTGATCAAAACAGTGATGATGAAAAATTTGACAAACAATCTAAGGAGAAGGTCTATAAACCTAAAAAGAAGTTCAATTTCAAAAAGAAAAAGATTTTTTTCAGTAAAGATGAAACAAACACTGAAGCAAAAGACTCTTTAGATGAAGAAGATGAGACCCTTTTTATGGTTGAAGTCAAAATGCAAGAAGATTCAAACAAAAATATTGAGTTAGAAGATGGTGAAAAATATCTTAAAGGTGAGTTAAAATGGGCTTTAAAGGAAATTAAAAAACTTAAAAATCAAGTCCTTACTCAAGAGAAAAAGGCAGATCAAGCAATAGTCTCTTTGAAGATTGAGCTTGAAGAATCTAAGAGGATTGAGGACTGTCTTAAAACAACTATGAGTTCCAAAGACAAAGAGATAAAAAAATTGGAACAAGAAGTTGTTAGTCTTAGAAAGAAAATTGAAGAGTATGAAAGTACATTAAAACTCAATGATATGCTTAGCAAGCAGAAACTGAATAAAGATAAAACTGGTGTTGGGTTTGAAAAAGGTGAATGTTCAATTGATACTTCTAAGCAGAAATCTATTTCTACATACAAGAGTTTCAAACCAAATTATCTTGAATCCGATAAGAATCACGTACATTCTTTTGAAAACAAAAGAACACCATTCAGATTCAATCCTTTCTTTCATGGTTATTGCTTTTTCTACAAAAAATTTGGTCATAAAGTGAGTACTTGCAAATTCATGACTTCTAGAATACCAAGGTTTGAGCATAAGCAGTACTTTGGTTTGTTAATTAGGTCAGATTTTTTAAATGCAACACTTTGGGACATACATTCAAACAATGCAAATTTAATCTGCATAATAAACATTAGAATACAAAAATGATATGGAAACCTAAATTTGTTAAAAGCATAGAGCAATCAATGCTTGTTCAAACTTCTTTTCATTCTAAAAAGAAGGACATTTGGGTCCTAGATAGTGGTTGTTCTAACCACATGACAAGGGACAAGGAAAAATTCATCAAACTTGAAGATTATACTAGTGGATATGTGAAATTTGGTGATAACACTAGTATACAGATTAAAGGTAAAGGTTCACTTCTACTAAATGAGGACACACCTATATATGATGTGTATTATGTGGAAGGCCTAAAGCACAATTTACTTCGTGTTATCCAAATATGTGATAGTGGTTATCATGTTATGTTTACTAAACAGGGATGTGAGATCAAGAACAAGTCTAGAAAGATTTTTGTAGTAGGGATGACTAAAGGTAATGTTTATAATCTCCTAGACACCTCTGGTAATGACAAAAATGAAGGTATGTGTCTAATGGGTCAAGTTGAAGAAAGTTGGTTATGGCATAAAATATTAGGACATATAAACTTTGACAATCTAGTTAGAATTAGTAAAAACCAAAATGTTAGAGGTCTACCAGTCCTTAAAAAACTAGAAAAATCTATGTGTAAAGAATGTTTAAGTGGTAAACAAACTAAAGCTAGTTTTAAGACAAAAAAAAATTCTTCAACTAAGCCTTTACAACTAGTGCATACAGATTTGTGTGGTCTAACTAGAACAAGGTCAATTAATGGTGAAAATTATTTCATGCTATTTGTGGATGATTATACAAGAATGGTTTGGGTTAATTTTCTTAAACATAAGTTAGAGGCATTTGAAAGATTCAAGATCTTTTGTAAAATGGTTGAAAAAGAGTCTGATTTAAAACTTAAGTGCTTGAGATCCGATAAAGGAGGAGAGTTCACTTCTCAGGAATTTATTGATTATTGTGAACAACATGGTATTAAGAGGCAATATGCAGCCACTAGAACACCTCAACAAAATGGGGTAGTTGAATGAAAAAATAGAACTGTGAAGGAAATGGCAAGAACAATGTTAGATGAAGATATTCATATAGTTGTATACATTTTAAGCAGAGTGCAACTTAGAGTGAAATCAAAATTCACTCCTTATGAATTGTGGCATGGAAATTCTGCCTCTGTAAAACATATTAAAAAATTTGGCAGCAAATGCTTTATTAAGAAAGATGATGAACATCTAGGCAACTTTCAATCAAAATGTGACGAGGGTATCTTTTTGGGATACTCAACTCAAAGTAAAGCCTATAAATGTTATAATAAAATGCTTAATAAAAATTTTGAGGTAGTCAATGTGAAAGTTGATGAAAGACCACATTTAGAAACTGATCTTGTGCAGGATAATGAGGAAGAAAAAAAAACAAAACTTGAAATAATACCTAAAGATGTTGAGACAACAAGTCCTAAACATGATGAAACAACAAGTTTAGACAACATTGTGCCCAAAAATCCTTCAAAATATGTTTCTAAAAATCATCTTCAAAGTCAGATTATTGGGGATAGAAATGTTGGAGTTCAAACATGAAGAAAGGATGCTAAATTTGAAGAAAAAGCTCAAATGGCAGAGCATACAATGTTTTGTTTAGTCACTGAATTTGAAACTAAGAGTTGTGATGAAGCTCTTTTGGATGAATGTTGGCTTAAGGCTATGCAAGAAGAAATAAGTAAAATTGAGAAAAACAAAACTTGGGAGTTAGTTCCAAGACCTGATGACAAGAATGCCATAGGTGGCAAGTGGGTTTACAAGAATAAGCTTGATGAAAATGGCAAAGTTGTTCACAACAAAGAAAGGTTTGTTTGCAAAGGCTATGCTCAAAAGGAAGGTATTTATTTTGGTGAAACATATGCACTTGTTACTAGATTAGAATCCATTAGAATATTCTTGGCTTATTTTGTGTTTAAGAATTTACTGTTTATCAAATGGATGTCAAAACTGCATTTTTAAATGGTTATTTAGATGAAGAAGTTTACATGGAACAACCTAAAGGGTTTGTTTGCAAAAACAAGCCTAATTATGTTTACAAGTTGAAGAAGGCCTTATATGGCCTAAAACAAGTGCCTAGGGCATGGTACTCTAGGCTGGATAATCATTTGAAATCAAATGGCTTCACTAGAGGTGGTGTTGATAACAATCTCTATGTCAAAATTGAAGGTACTGATATTCTGGTTGTTGAAGTTTATGTAGATCATATCATTTTTTGCTGCAATAATGATGTTGTAACTAAAAAATTCTCTCATATTATGGAATCTGAATTTGAAATGTCAATGTTTGGAGAATTGAATTTCTTTCTTGGTCTTCAAGTTTCTCAACTTGAAAGTGGTATATTTATCTCTCAAACTAAGTATGCTAGAGAGATGCTTAAGAAATTTCAAATGGATGGATGTAATCTTGTTAGTAGTCCAATGGTTACAGGTTGCAAACTCACTAAAACTGATGATTCACTTGATGCAAATCAGTTTGAGTATTGATCAATGATTGGCAGTTTGTTATATTTAACCGCTTCTAGACCTGATATAATGTAGGCAGTTTGCATGGTTGCAAGATCTCATGCTTCACCTAAGGAATCCCATGTTACTACTGTTAAAATAATTTTTAAGCACATTCAGGGTACTCTTGATTATGGTCTTTGGTATCCCAGAAGCAATGATTTTTCTTTGTTTTCATGTACAAATGTTGGCCAGGCTAGCTATTTGGATGGTAGGAAAAGCACTAGTGGTGTTGCATTATTTCTTGGTGATTGACTAGTGGCTTGGCACAACAAGAAACGAGAATTAGTTTCTCTTTCCATTGCTGAGGCATAATACATAGCTGCCACTTCTTTTTTGTACTCAATTGCTTTGGATGACTCAAACATTGTCTAATATGGGTATCACAATTTCTAAGCCTATTTCTATTTTATGTGATAATACTAGTGTGATCAATATATCTAAAAATATTGTTATGCACTCTCGCACTAAAGATATTGCTATCAAGTTTCACTTTCTTCGAGAAAAAGTGTTGGCTAATGAAGTTTTTCTACAGTTTGTTGCTTCACAAGAACATGTGGTTGATATATTTACTAAGCCTTTATCTAAAGAAGTTTTTGAAAGGCTGAGATTCAAATTGGAAGTTGTCTCTCAATCTCTACTTCATTGATCTTCCAATTTTTGGTTGAGGGGGAGCTTTTTTCTATAGTTTTTCCATTCACAACCCTCTTTTTTTTTATTTGTTGCTCTATTGCTCTATTTGCAGCCGATTATTGCGTTGGACAAATGGTTGGTTTCAGTTGTTTATTTCATGGCATTTCACATTCTCCTCTATTATTCTTTGTCATTGAGGAAAAAAGGGGGATAGATGATGTGTTTTTCCATCAAGGACAAATGGGGAGTTTGTTGGCTTTCAGTTGTTTATTGGGATTGTTTGTCCTTGATGAAAAAATTGGACATATTTATATGATCTTGGTGGCACATGATGTTTACAGTTGGTTCACATAGTTCATGGCATGTACTTTCATTTTTTCAGTTTTTACATGTACATGTTAGTACTGATATTTGACATGTGTTCATTATGGGAGGGCATGCACATGCATTTGCTTCAGGGTATATATTTTTGTTTTAGGTATATGGAATGGTTATTTAGGTATATATGATTTGTCATCATTACAAGTCTCAGGTATATCCAAGTTGATCACTTTCAGATTGTGGTATATTTAACTTGATCTTTTGCAAATTTTCTTCACATGTTATATGTGTGACATATCTTACTAATGCTTGATGTCATAAAGCATGCAAAATACAAGGTTTCGGGAAGCTTGTTTTGAAATCTTGTTTGATATTTTTTTAATATATATGTGACTAGGTACAAGTCACTTTGTGTCTCGAAAGCATTAAGAAATTAGTCACATTGTATTTATGTGAAATTGACATTATAGGAGCTTCAAACTTCGGCACCTTAAAAGTTTTTGATATGACAATAACAGGGAATCAATATTGTTTTTTATTTTGTTGAGTTACAACACATAAAACATGTGTTATCGGCTTCATTCATTAGATGACCAGAATAGTGCAAGGTATTATGATTGTATTTGAAAGTCATCTATTGTTGAATTGGTGACTTGGCACCGACAACATATGTTTGGTTATGATGTGGCAATGTTGTGTGTTGGAATCCGTGGTAGAAGAATTTGACATCAGATTCAAAATCATTATAATGTCTGATTAAATCATGCGTATTATTGAGTTTTTGTTATTGGACTTCAAAGAATCATTGTTTTTCATAGTCTTTGAAAGAATCAAAGTAAAAGCTAGGGAAAAATGATTATGCATTGTGTATAGTTCTGGAACCCTAGCAACTGCCATATGTTTTCTGATTTGTAGATCGACACTCTCAAAGAATATGTGTGTAAAGGATGGTTCAATGTATTGGCACTTTGATTGATATTGAACGTTGACTATAAGCTATTGAGAGCTCGGATGTGGAAGTTAGTCAGTGGAGATTCGGTGGCGACTAGCTAGGTCATTGGGAACTTCTTGATAGGTCATCATGTTTCTCATTCAATTTCTTCCACCATATATTTGTAAATTTTGTTTAATATAGGTTTTGGAACAATTGGTTAAAGAGAAGGTTAATGATGTTGTTTTTGTGAATAATTTGTTGATATTGTTTTTGTTAAGGAATCTGTTTGAAGAGGTTGGTTAACAATCTTGTAGGGTTTCTGATGATTCTTCTCTTGGGTTATAACTGAAATATACTTATCTTGTTTTAGCTGCAAAATTGGTAAAAGGGTTTCCTATTCAAAAAACCCTATCTCGAGATGGTTTTTAAAGTTACAAAAAATATATGCAGAGATTATGTACCTATTTAAAAAGAGTGGTTTTCGGTATCTTTTTGTTGATGCATCGGTGAAGAGAAAAAGGTGATTTTCATGAGTACTTCTTAAGTGATTATTTTGATATAGAAAGTTGTTCTATATTGAAAATCTATTTTTTAATTGAGAAGATGTTGATACACAACATTCTTCAATGAACTTGATGAGGATATTCACAGTCTTCTATTGTAATTCTAAGGTTGCAAAATTGCACTTCTAGGGTTCTGATAGAATGCTTTAATTTGTTATGTATTAAAAGGAGTTGGTGCTTCTAATTTTTGTGGAGTTGGTGCTCCTAAACTTGTGGAGCTGGTGCTCCTAAATGTGAAAGAGTTGGTGCTTTAAGTGAATAAAGGAAATATTTTTTGAGTGGTTTTTTATTCCCCAAGAGGGTTTTTCCACTTAGGACAAATTATGTGTTATGTTGTGATTTTTTGTATGATCTTTTTATTATCAGTCTGATTTTAATGTGTTATCAAATGTACAATTATCAGTATTTCATATTTTTCAATGCTATGCCACATTTCATATCAATTTTTCATATATGTCAATGCACATTTCATGCATAAAAGGTTTTGATTTAAAGTGAGCTCTGATACATGTGAAAGTGTTAAGTTTCACCTCTGTTAATGTTTCATGTTTAATTCATGGTTCATGCAAATACAAAACTGTTCATGCACAAGTCAAAAAATTTCTTTGAACTGTCATTTGGTGTTTTGATTTAAAAGTCAAGCTTTCTTCACATACTGTCATATGTTCTCTTTGTTCAAAAGAAAAATTACACAATTGATTTTGAATTTTTTTTTACTTTCATAAATCATTGATTCAGCCCCCGCCTCTCAGTGATTTTAGTCTTCCAACAATCAAAAACCCTGCAAGTGCAGTTCGATTACAACACTTGCTCAAAGAGGAGATTCACAGGTGAACCAGTTGTCCTCCAACTAGTTAGTCTGCAGCCCAAAAGTGCTTCCGAACAGATTCCCAGTACCTTCGCAGTGGCACAACAATGTCCACCGCAAAGGGAAATTGTTATAACTAGAGCTAAGGAGTAGAAGCCTCCAAATTTTCCACCATTCAATGTGGTGGAACAATTGAAAAAATGATCCATGAATGTGTCTCTTTTGGATATCTTAGCTATTCTAGAGTAGAATACATTGCTACAGAAGACTCTTCAGGAGGATCCAATCATTGAGCCAACAAAAAAATCACTCAAGGGAAAGACCATTGATCCATCACCTCCTACCAAAGTTCTCACGAATAGCACATAGGAAGCCTCTACCGAGATTAGAGATAAGCCAAAACTGAAACCCTTCTTTCTAACCCTTATTGTGGGAGAGAAATTATTGCACAATACCATGATTGACTCTGACGCTAGCACTACAGTCATGCCCAAGCAAATAGCTAAAGCCCTAGGAATTAGCTATAAGCCTTTAAAGAGAGGGGTTATGCAGCTTCATGGGAACAAATTCGAAACAGTAGGTATAATCAAAGACCTCCCCTTGACTCTGTTCTCCTACCCTAGCATCACAGTTCTGCAAGATACTATGATCATAGATGTTCCTGCCATGTTCAATCTCTACCTATCCTAAGAATTCACTTCAAAGATAGGCAGATATTTGTCTTTGGACTAGCTGCACTTCATTCTTAGGACCAAGCATAGAGCTTAAATGAAAATAGTGTCTGAAGTTCTGCATTTAGAACATGTGGCCGATGAAGCTATGATCAAATTTGAGGTTTCTCATACCTCTTTCACTAAGGTGGAGAAATATTGCTCCAAGTTGCTAGAAGATGAAAAAGTGACCAAAGATTAGACTGAATGAGAAGTTTTGTTGACATAATATATTGAAATTGATCCTTTCGACAACTATCATGCTACCAGGTTAGGAACTTATGTCATCTATGATGAAGATCAAGTACTTCTGAAGGTCATGAAGGTACCTGAAAGTAAACAAGCTTCAGAGCTATGGACGCTGCACTTTGATGGAGCAAGATGCAAAGTGGGCGCATGAGCTAAGATATGTTTGATATCCCTGCACGATGAAAAGACACTCTGGTCCTTCTACTTCCAGTTTGCTTGTTTGAACAATGAAGCTGAATATGAAGGACTAGTGCAAGGTTTGAGCCTTGCCAAGCGGATGGGAATCAAGCAATTAATGGTGTTTGAATATTTCAAACTAGTAGTAAACCAAGTATGAGGGGTCTCTACTATTAAAAATGTTTGCATGCGATCATATAGACATAGAGTCTAGGACCTGATAGAGGGTTTCAAAGTTTTCAACATCCAGACAATACCTCGAGAACAAAATGTTGATGTGGATCACATTGCAGCAATAAAATCTTAGTTTGACCTTGCCTCCGACCTAATTCATAACAAACACTCTGTATGAGTGATATTCTAACCTAAAATTCTAGATAATGATCAGAGCTAGCAAGTATTTGACAACGATGAACACATCACCTCATTCATCCAGTAGACAAGAGAGTTTGTTGACCAACTCCACCCAAAGATTGTTGAAGCATATGATGGAAAAATCATTTAGCTAAGGTCTAATAAGCTTCCAAAGGGACTGGTCACTCTAAAAAACTTGTTCAATTGTGATGACACAAGAAATGATAAAAGGAAGTTTGTAGCAGAAAAAGCGACTCTATGGACCTTCAGGTCAGAGATGGAAGAAAGTTCAAAGTTGGAAAAGATGTTACGCATCATGATAAAGAGAGGCTCATAAAATTTTTCTAGAAATATCAAGGAGTAGTGGCCTTGTCATATGATGATCTTAGAGGATACAATCCTGACATCATCCAACATACAATAGAGTTGACAGAAGGTGCAAAACTAGTCCGCCAAAAATAGAGGCCAGTTAATCCAAAGATCGAGGCATTGATGGCGTAAGAGATGACAAGCTAATTCAATCTTAGATCGTCTTTTTGATCAAGCACAACACATGGGTATCCAACTTGGTCCTAGTCTAACATAAGAACAGAGACATCCATCTATGTGTCAACTTTCAAGACCTGAATAGAGCATCTCTAAAAGACCATTATCCACTACCTTCTATGGAATCAATCTTGCAAACAGTGGAAGGATCGAGAATGTTTTCTCTACTAGATGGCTTCTCTAGTTACAACCAGATCCAGGTCAAATAAGAACACTGACACAAAACAATTTTCACTACCAACTGGGGAATGCTCACTGATAGGCTATCGTTAGGTCCCATTACTTTAGAATAAAATATTCAAATTGTCGACTGGGTAGTGTTCAAGGCAATCTACAATAGAAGAGTTCTGGAGTATCTCCCTCAGGTTCCTTAAATTTTTAAGAACAACTTTAAATTAATTCTAACTTCAAACTATTTAACTATCAAACTGAAAAGTAATCTATTCCTAAGAAAATAGAAAATACTTGAATTGTAAACATGAGTATATTAATTTAGAAATCATAATAACTAAGTTAAACAAACATAGAGTCAATTTAAACTAAGAAACTGATTATAAGAACATAAAAGCTTATAACAATTCATAAAAAATTCTCTTAATAGTCAAAACTCCAACAGTAAGTAACAACAACTACGGAAGTTGAAAGGATAACAAATACCTCAAAACTAAGATTTCATATTAGTGAATTTAAATAACTCTCTACAAAACATCAATATAACAAAAGAAAACACTTATCTACTCCCGTCGAGTGGCCATCTCATGAGACAACACATTCATTCTCAGCTCACATCCACAGCTATTTCAAAAACATCTCTATTAAACATAGTTATCATCCATAACTCATAACTTATAATTTCAAATAACAATCTCTTTATTTATAAACTTTTGGAAAAACATTCTATTAGCATAACATTACTTTTCACTGTATATGTTACTTCCAGTGACTGTATCTTTTATAGAGAAACTATAACTACATGCTATATTTTAGCTGGTATAGATAACCACTGAAAAATATCTAAAACAGATCTACATATAACTCGTCTATCCTATTAAACAACATTTAAGAGGCTCAAGTCGAGCCATAAAGTCTTTTATTTAAAAAAAGGTAACAAAATATTTAACATCTTTTTAAAAACAACAACATTTTCGGTCCATCATCCTGAAGTTTCGGAGCATACTTCCAACAATATTTAACTATTCTGGAGCACGTGCCTGCTAGATACTTTAATCTGCAACTTGGTTGACTGATTATTATCTACAAAAACACTTAAAACAACCCATTAAATCTGTATTGGCACATTACCTTAAGAAATCAAAAGAAATAAAGTTTATACAAATTCTTACTAAAATTAAGCAATTATTTCTTCTAAAATTTAATTAATTGGCAGAGGATAGAGATTTGCATATATGAACCAGGTCTTTGTGGTATTATTATGATGAGGTTATTTTTCATCATTTCCTCCCTTTCCTAGTTCTTGGTAGGTCATGTCCCCTAATTATAATTCTACCCTCTACTCCCTTCTTCATACTTTGCATTGATATCATATAAGTCTTTTCCTGTGTCATCAAAGTTTATAGGGGAATTATGAAAACTTGCATGAAAAGCAACTCCCCGTTTCCATTCATTGAAGACTCTATCATCCTGATCTGTATTAATATGAAAAGCAGGGATTGGATATAGCAGTAAAGGAGGTTTGTATCTCATTCCTATCCATTTTGTTCTAAGATCTCCTAGAATTTTGGCCAAGGCATCTGCTCTTCTAAAGGACCATCTAAGACCAAGAGGAGATATCACTTTTCTTTTCTTTAAATATATAGGCAATGGAGTGTATCTCTCTTCACATGCATGCCAAGCGTTGCCAACCAATTTTTTCCCCTGTTTTATGAAATAATTATAGAAAACCCTAAGGCTGTTATCATACCTTTCTTTCATTTTCTCATCCAGCAAAAGAGCTACAAATGTCTTCTTAAAAGTTGTTGGTCTACTATTTGGAGATCTTATCTGAAGTCCTACACTTTTCTCTGCTTGAACATATTCTTTATTTCATTCTTTCCAATGGATTTGATTCCACATAGTAGACAATAGATATCTTAATTGTACTTCTCCCACAAAAAGATTAACAAAGAAATCAGTATGCTGCTCTAACAAAAGATTATGGGTAAAGAATTCACAGAGCATATCTTTCTCTTCAAGTTTTGAGTCTACAAACACTTTCACAAATTCTTTATCATTCAGTTCATAGGGTTGATCATTGTAGATCCTAAGCAATTTCCATCTAAAACATTGCTCATTCAAAAACATGGAATATAATTTGGATGACCTTCTACAAGATAAAAGAAATTCAGCTATTTGACAAGCATCCTGTTTCCCCTTATAAGCTTTATGAAATGCTTCTCTTAATAATACCATTTCCATTTTCAATTTGTGCATTCCTAAGGAAATAGGTTCCATCCATTTCATTAATAATGGAGGAATATGAATTTGGAACCATTCAGTTATTGTTGCCTCGGTTTGAACTTCTCTAGATTCCATCTTTGGTTTACCAGTGCTTTCCTATAAGTCCTGCTCTAATTCTACAATCTTACTAAGAGAAGTATTCAATTCTTCTTTTTGTCTTTTCCTTTCCTCTTCAAAAGCTAAAAACATGAGCATAAAATTTCCTTTTAAATTCTAAATTTCTTTATTTAATTCATCCCTATGTATCCTATTTTCCTTATCACAATTCTGAATTTGTAATTGCAGCTCACTAATAGATGTATCTTTTCCCTGCATTTCCAACTTTAAATCCTAAATTTCTTGATCCCTTTCATCTATTACAGTCTTATACACCATGATTTCCTCTTGTTGTAATTCCATTCTTTCTTTATTTTCATACAACTGATTTCTTAACTCTTCTATTTCTAATTTCAATTTTTCAAACTCCATGTTAATATTTTCAGTTTCAACAAGTTCAACAACTTTATTAATAAATGGAGACAATTCCCCTAACATACTATCATCAATCTCCCTAAAAAGTGGAGATTGTTCCTTTTCTATTTCCTGTTTTTCTTGTTCTACAAATTCTTCTTTAGATACCAAATGAAAATGCACTTCTTCAATAGATATTTCTTTTTCTGAGGATTGGTGAATTGACTCTTCAGTTGCTAAATTTCTCTTTTGCTTTTTAGCTTTTGACCTTTTTCTCTTTACTCTGTGTTGGGGTCTCTGCAGATCCAGAGGATAATCTTTTACTCCTCCTCAAAGGAGGAGTATCCTGATAATTTAAAATACTTGGATCACTTAGAAGAATAGTTCTTCTTTTCCTCTTCTTAATAGGGTGAGTATCCACATTTGGACTCATTATCTCTACATCCTCCATCTGGGCCAGAGTTTCAAACTCATCTTTTCTAAATTCTGGCACTTCCTCACCAACTATGGTGGGAATTTGGGGTTCATGAGCTCTAGGTTTTTAAGGGGAAGTTGCTCTAGAAGGTGAAGCAACTTGTTTTGAGCATTCTCCTAATTCCATCTTCTTTCCTAATGTAGGCTTATCAAACTTCCCCAAAAAAAATTCCCATTTTCTTTGAGGTTTCTTACAAAAATAATATTTACAAATCAAATGAATTAACCCATTGTGTTTTAATGGTCCTAAACCAATTTTGTATCTCTCTATTGAAGAATTAATAGAACCATTCAAGAAATGAGGCAAATTAACCCTTAGAGCAGGGTTTTCCTTCCCATGCCGCAAATGTGTTAATATGTGAAATGCTAGTCCTACAACAGTGGCAAGTTGACCTTCACAAGTGAAATATCTAATGATCCATGCAACAACAGTACCCCAGGGTTCTAAGATAGAGGCTCTCTGAAACCCTTTATTCTATCCCCTAGTACTAACAACTATCATGGGTTGAGGATCTCCCTATCTAATGAATAATTCTAATAATTTTTGATATGGAATTTGTGTAGTTTCATATATTTTAATACCAGAATCTTCCAACCCTGAAATAGAAGAGATAATTTTTTAACTCACCTTGAAACGCTTCCCATGCAAAATCACCTGACCATTAGAGTAGCTTTCAGCAAATGCATTCACCAGCTTTTCATTATACCCTTCAAATTTCTTGATAAAATCCAACCAGCCTACTTCCTCAAATAGTCGGGAGATATTACTTAACCCCAACAACTTTTCTGTAGAAGCCGGCTCAGATTTCTTCTTTGTGTCACCCATTTTCTTGTCTCTCTTGCTTACCACCTTGCTGAAAAATTCAATAATGCCAAGGACTTGTGCACCGATATTTTTGAAGATATGATCAGACTGATATCATTTACTCTACTCTTTCCCGGAGCTTACTGTGTAATGATTTCAATTTGCATGAAGGGCCGCAAAAAGAGTGGTGTACTTAACAATTAATCACCAAATGGATCAATTTACTAAATTGGGAAAAGAAACTCTTGCCAATTAATTATATTTTATTCAAAAATAACTACTTATTTAAAGAAAAAATTTGTACTTACTTCCATTCCATGATCGCTTGAAGATCTTGTCCCTCATGACCTGATAGGATGATGCAAGGGTATTGGCTAAGGTGATGGTATAATTATTATGACATGAATGAAGAGACTCATGGATGACGAAGTTATTAATAAAGACAGGAAATTACGGTGGCTTTTATTTACAATGATAGGAGGCACATGTACTAATGTACGATAACCAAAGTATCGGGAATTTATTTTTTGAAAATTTCCGAGAAAGGAGTTGGTG
This sequence comes from Sequoia sempervirens, assembly GCA_007258455.2. NCBI lineage: Eukaryota > Viridiplantae > Streptophyta > Pinopsida > Cupressales > Cupressaceae > Sequoia > Sequoia sempervirens. The sequence continues at coordinate 26,498 of VDFB02276429.1, read as the reverse complement.
GAATGAAAATGAATAAGTTTCAGAGCATGCGTAAAGCATGCATTCGAACTAAGAAGGTGGTCAAAATTTCGGAGCACGCGTAAGACATGCATTAGGAACTAGAAAAGTGGATAAGTTCTGGAGCATCGCTAAAAGATGCAACTGAAATAGTGATCAAATGAAATTTTCAGAGCATCGTTGAAGGATGCAGCCGACACAGCGACCAATGAAAGTTTTGGAGCATCGTTGAAGGATGCAGCTGAAGTAGCAACAAATGAAATTTCCAAAGCATCGTTGAAGGATGCAACCGGAGCAGCAACCAATGAAAGCTCTGAAGCATCGTTGAAGGATGCAGCCGGAGTAGCGACCAATGAAAGTTCTGGAGCATTGTTGAAGGATGCAGCCAGAGCAGCAACAAATGAAATTTCTAGAGCATCATTGAAGGATGCAGCTGGAGCAGCGACCAATGAAAGTTCCAGAGCATCGTTGAAGGATGCAGCCAAAGCAGCAACAAATGAAAGTTCTAGAGCATCATTGAAGGATGCAGCCGGAGCAGCAACAAATGAAAGTTCTAGAGCATCGTTGAAGGATGCAGCTGGAGTAGTGACCAATGAAATTTCTAGAGCATCGTTGAAGGATGCAACCAAAGCAGCGACCAATGAAAGTTCCAGAGCATCATTGAAGGATGCAGTCGGAGGAGTGACCAATGAAAGTTCCAAAGCATCAAGCATTCAGATCATCAAGTTCCGGAGCACTGGCTAGCTGAATGATCAAGTTTTAGAGCATCATGGAATAGTGCTCCGGAAGTTGTTATTCCTTTATGAAAAGTCCTGCCAAATGAAAATACGTGTTAAATCTAAAATTTTATGAAAGATGCTAAAAAAAATGAACTAATTACAAAATAATTTTGTTTTTTTTGTTTTTCAAATAACATATAATCATTTAAATCAAAATAGACTCTGCCTTAGCAGAGTCAATACATTGGATTTCTCCTTTCATTTCTACCAGCTTCATAAATTCTTCTTTATTAACTGGTTTGTGATAAATACGTAGGTGATGACCATTTACTAAGAGAGTTTGTGAATCACCATCGATAGGTTTTAACTAAACTGTGCCATTTGAGAAAACCTCAGAAATTTCATATGGCCCCAACCAATGAGTTTTGAGTTTTCCTTTATGATCTTTATATCTTGAATCAAATAGCAGGGCCCAGTCACCATTATGAAATTCTCTTTCCTTAATATATTTGTCATGCCAAACTTTCCATTGATGTTGAACTAATTATGTTTGATGAACAACATCTAGACGAAGCTCATCCAACTCATTTAACTGCAAAACTCATTCTATTTGAGCTCGTTTCAAATCTAAACCCAATTCCATAGCTATTTGTAGGGTCTGAAGTTCAAATTCAATGGGAAGAAGAGGTTTCTTTCCAAAAACAAGCTTGTAGGGATTGAATCTAGTTATAGATTTCCATGTTGTATTATATGCCCAAACAGCTTCAGGAAACTTCCTGGCCTAATCTTTTCTTCCTGATGAGACAATTTTTGTCAATATGTTTTCTAGCTCCCTATTAGTCACCTCTACCTGACCATTTGCTTGAGGGTGATAGGGGGATGACTTCTTATGGCTCACTTGAAAATGGTCTGTAAATGCTAGGAGGACTTTGGACATAAATTAGGGTCCCTTATCTGTAACAATAGTTCGAGGGGCTCCAAATTGAAGAAAAATTTTGTTATAGAGAAAATCAACAACTTTCTCTTCTCTAGCAACTCGTAAAGCTTGAACTTCAGCCCATTTTGTTAGATAATTAGTACATACTAATATGTATTCTTTCCCTTGTGAGGAAGAATCTATGGGGCCGATAAAATCTAACCCCCATTTTTCAAATGGGTCTAAAGTTACCTACAGTTGCAACGACAACTCTGTCGAAGCAGTTGGTCTTCCTACTCTTTGACATTCATCACAATGATGAACATAATTTTTAACATCTTTATGCATTGAAGGCCAAAAATATCCAGTACCTAGTATTTTATGGGAAGTTCTTTTTGCAGAATAATGACCCCCTGAAGGATCATCGTGACAAGCCCTCAAAATACTATAAGTTTCATCAGCCCTGATACATCTTCTCAAAACCATATCAGGTCCACAATGAAATAACATCCCATTAATACACTTAAATGGTGCACATTCTTGAATAAGTCACTTTGTTTGTTTAAATGTAAATTCAGGAGGTACTTCAGAAGTAGCCAAATAGTTGGCAATATCAGCAAACCAAGGAACCTTTATAGAGATAGAAAACAAATTTTCATTAGGGAACTCATCTTGTACAGGTGCTCTATCACCCTCTTCTTGTTTAATTCAAAATAGAAAATCTGCCACCTCATTAAATTTTCCTGGTTTGTCAAGTATTGTCACGTTGAACTCCTAAAGAAGTAATAACCATCTCATTATTCAACCATTAACTATAGGTTTATTCATTAAATGTTTTATAGCTGAATGATCTGTGTAAGCTGTAACTTTATATCCTATAATATAATGAAAAAAAATTTTGATGGCATGAACAACTGCTAAGAATTCTTTTTCTGTTGTCATTTAATTTCTCTCAGTAGACGTTAAGTTTTTACTAATAAAATATATGGCATATTTACCCCCATCCTCATCTTCTTGTCCTAATACTGCACCAATTTTATCATCTGAAGCATCAACATAAATGTGAAAGGGAAGACTCCAATTTGGTCCACGTAGTACAGGAGCAGAGACAAGCCTTTTTTTTATTGTTTCAAATGATTGTTGACACTCAAGCATCCAACTGAACTCCACATATTTTTGGAGTAGAGAAAACATAGGGGCCACTATCTTACTAAAGCTTTCTATGAACCTTCTATAATATCCAGCATGTCCAAGAAAACTTTGAACATCTATTTGTGTTTGAGGTACAGTTAATTGTTGTATGACTTCAATTTTTTTAGGATCAACTTTTATTCCTTCTGAGGAAATGTGATGGCCTAAGACTATTCCTTGTTCTACCATTATTAAGCACTTTTCATGGTTAAGGGACAATCGATTTTCCTCACAAACCTGCAAAACCCTATCTAGGTTCTGAAGGGATTCATCATAGGTTGACCCATATACTGTGAAATCATCCATGTAAACCTCTACACAATCGTTAACAAGTGCTGCAAATATAGCTAAAATGGCCCTTTGAAAAGTAGCCAAAGCATTACAAAGTCCAAAAGCAAGAACTCGATATGCATATGTACCCCAAGGATAAGTAAACGTGGTCTTGTCTTGGTCTTCTAGTACTACCTGAATTTGGTTGTAACCACTAAATTTGTCTAGGAAAGAAAAATATTTCTTTCCAGCTAAATTGTCTGAAACCTGGTCAACAAATGGTAAGGGAAAATAATCTCTAAAGGTAGCTTTATTAAGTTCTCTATAATCCACACAAATTCTCCATTTTCCATTTTTCTTTGGTACAACTACCATAGGTGACACCCACTTACTATCTGAGATAGGATAAATAAATCCTGCATGGAGGAGTTTCTCAATCTCTACTTTAACAAGATCCTTTAATGTAGGGTTGAGTCACCTCTGTGGTTGATGAACAAGTCTTATATTAGGATCAGTATAAATGTGATGAGTACAAACACTTGGGTGAATACCCCTCATGTCTATATAATCCCAAGCAAAAGCTTTAGAACTTTTTACCAGAACATTAAATAATTTATCCTCTTGTATTTATGTCAACCAACTATTGATATTCACAGTTTTTCCTGGTAACAACATAATTGTTTTTGTTCCTGGATAAGCCAAAGTGACAGTATTTATTGGTCATAACAAAGTGTTAAGAGGACAACTATGAGGTATGAGTCGGTGAAATTTTGTAATATCATCAAAGAAATAACTCATTCTAGGAATCATATTAGCCAAGGGACAAGGCATCCCCATGGTGACATAATTTTGTTCCATCCCACTTATATCAATCGGTTGTCCCAAAAATTTTGGTACATCCTCTATTACCTCTTCACTAGAACTTATAGCCAAATGTGCCACCTCATTCACTAACTCATCCTCTAAATGTTGTTTAATCACTACCATGGCCAAAGAGGCCAAACTGTCCTGCCCACCAAATTCTTCTCATTCGTCAACCCAAACTTTATTATACTTAGTTGGTTTAGCAGGAGGATATAAAAGTAAATGTTTACTATCAGGACCATGTGAAATGGTCATACCTCCTTCTCAGCAATCAATTTTAGCAGTGACAGTAGCCAACCATGGCCTTCCCAAAATTACCGGATCATAACTATCTTTAGGTGTAAGTGATTAAATTATTTGAAAGTCAACTGGGTATTCCCATCCATCAACTTTAACAAGAACATTCTTTATAACACCTTTTGGAATGGCTATAGACTGATTTACCACCTGCAAGACTGAGTTGTAGGACTTAAATCTATAAGACTTAATTTCTCCATTAAATCCACCGTCATTACATTAATAGCTGCTCCAAAATCCACCAATGTATTAGGTATTGCTACCTCGTTAATTGTAATAGTAATCAGTGGACTGCCCGAATCATCATATTTTGGAGCAACCGTATTCCCTGAAAAAAAATCAGCTAAATAACCATCAATATGAACAGTGTTTATTTTCTTTGGTTTCCTACCTAAGGTTCTAATACACAGTTGTTTGATCAACTGATTTAACTTAGGAATTTCCTTTATTGCCTGCAGCAAAGGAACCTCTATTTGCAATTGCTTAATTTCCTGAATTAATGCAGTTTCAGAAGCTAATGACATTTTCAGAGTATCTTTCAAAATTGTTGATTTTAGGCACTCCGAAAATGGTGCTCAAGTTTTCTCCTTTGAAAGGATATCTCTTCTCTCCTTTGGAGGAATCTCTTTACGAGACTCGGTCAAGGACTGACCTTCCTCCTCCTGAGGAAGACCAACAGCTCCTGCTACTGGTGACTCAGCTATATCCGTAGGTAGTATAGTATCTTTCTCAAAATTTTGAGAAAGGGGTTCATCCACTACTTCCTCAATAGTGGGCGATTGAAGTGTCCTATCGGATCGTAACTGAACATTTCCACAATGAATTGCATTTAGGCCTGTGACATGATCTTGCTCCATAGTGTATACCAGAGTATTCTGTCTACTACTCTTTGGATTGGGAAGTGGTTGTGCTGGAAGTTGAGGTTGACTCACCTGCTCAGTCTGAGGAAGATTCTGAGGTGGTGGAAAAAAATTATGTTGTTGATTCCTACTAGGACCAGTATAAAATTGATTTTGTCCTTGATTCCATTAAGGAGCAATATGTTGTGGGTACCATTGTTGTTGGGACTGGTTTGGCCATTGTTGAGTTCCCCATGATTGAGTTTCCCATTCAGGAGATCCCCAATAAGGAGTTCCCCAAGTAGGTTGTGAAGGGTAGGGCTCATTCCAAGATGGAGGCCATTGATTACTAGCCTAGTTATTCTGGGGTCTCCATGCAGAGTTGGGATTTTTTCCATAAGGAAAATTACCTCCCTGGTGTTGATTTAGCACATTCATTCCTTCTTCAACCTGAGCAGTTTTCTTCTTAGTATTCTTAAGATCAGTAAGAAGCTCACATTGATTGGTAGGGTGGCTTTGCTCACAAAGTTGATAAACATTAACCTTGTCTAATGGGCACTCCTGTAAAAGATGTTTATTTTGACACCTAGGACAATAGATTGACAAAGTCTCAAAGTTACGTGTCTTTGCTTGTATACCATCCAACATAGTATTTAATTGGGCCTATTACTTTAGAATAAAATATTCAAATTGTCGACCAGGTAGTGTTCAAGGCAATCTGCAATAGAAGAGTTCCAGAGTATCTCCCTCAGGTTCCTTAACTTTTTAAGAACAACTTTAAATTAATTCTAACTTCAAACTGTTTAACTATCAAACTGAAAAGTAATCTATTCCTAAGAAAACATAAAATACTTGAACTATAAACATGAGTATATTAATTTAGAAAGCATAATAACTAAGTTAAACAAACATAGAATCAATTTAAACTAAGAAACTAATTATAAGAACATAAAAGCTTATAACAATTCATAAAACATTCTCTTAATAATCAAAACTCCAATAGTAACAACAACTACGGAAGTTGAAAGGATAAAAAATACCTCAAAACTAAGATTTCATATTAGTGAATTTAAATAACTCTCTACAAAACATCAATATAACAAAAGAAAACATTTATCTACTCCCGTCGAGTGGCCAGCTCATGGGACAACACATTCATTCTCAACTCACATCCATAGCTATTTCAGAAACATCTCTATTAAACATAGTTATCATCCATAACTCATAACTCATAATTTTAGATAACAATCTCTTTATTTATAAACTTTTGGAAAAACATTCTATCAGCATAACATTACTTTTCACTGTATATGTTACTTCCAGTGACTGTATCTTTTATAGAGAAACTATAACTACATGCTATATTTCAGCTGGTATAGATAACCACTAAAAAATATCTAAAATAGATCTACATATAACTCGTCTATCCTATTACACAACATTTAAGAGGCTCAAGTCGAGCCATAAAGTATTTTATTTAAAAAAAGGTAACATAAATAACATATTTTTAAAAACAACAACATTTTAGGTCCATCATCCTGAAGTTCTGGAGCATACTTCCAGCATATATCTCTAACTGTTTTGGAGCACGTGCCAGCTGGATACTTTAATCTGCAACTTGGTTGACCGATTATTATCTACAAAAACACTTAAAATAACCCATTAAATCTGTATTGGCACATTACTTTAAGAAATCAAAAGAAATAAAGTTTATACAAATTCTTACTAAAATTAAGCAATTATTTCTTCTAAAATTTAATTAATTGGCAGAGGATAGAGATTTGCATATATGAACCAAGTCTTTGTGGTATTATTATGATGAGGTTATTTTTACCTCATCACTCGCATATGCTAAAATTCCTTTCAGCCTCTCAAATGTGGGAGCCACTTTTCAGTGGGCCATGGATATCGCTTTAAGCGAATTGATTAACAAGATTATCCTAATCTATTTGGATGATCTGACTATTTTCTCCAAACATAAGGATGATCACTTCGATCACCTTGAAATGGTTTTAAAAAAATTCTAGGAGTTTAGGGTATCCCTGAACCTAAAAAAATGTGTCTTCAAAGTACCGCAAGGAAAGCTATTGGGACACGTAGTGTCCAAAGAAGGAATCACAATTGATCTTGATCGAGTGAAAGCAATCAGAGAGCTTCCCCTTCCAGTCAACAAGAAAGGAGTCCAGTCTTTCTCGAGGAAGGTTAACTTTGTAAGTAAATTTATTTCTAATTTTGCAGGAATGATTAGGCCAATCACCTTGATGCTGAAAAAGGATCAATTATTCAAATGGACTAAAGAAGCTAGAGAAGCCTTTGAGAGGGTTAAGGATGTTATTTCCTCAGCTCTTGTGTTGGTCAATCCAGACCTGTCAAAGGAATTCATAATGTATGTATTTAGTAGCAAGTCAAGCATTGCTATTGTCTTAACTCAAAAGGATGATGAAGGAAAGGGAGAACATCCGATAGAATTTCACTCCTAGACCCTAAAAGAATATGAGATGAACTAAAACTGCATCAAGAGCCAAGCCTTTGCAATAGTCAAGGGACTCAAGAAGTTTCGACACCTAATATATTGCAATAAGGTGATCATTTATGTCATGCATTCTAGTGTGTGAGAATACATCATGGAAGGAGAAATCACCAAAAAAAGGGCCAATTGGATCACCAAGATCCTTGACTAACAAAAATTTAGTCCGAATCATCAAAAGGATTAGGTTGGAACACCAACGAGAATGGCATAAAAACCTTCGGGCAGTGTTGTGGGCAGACCGCATAACTCCCAAGAAAGTCCTTAAGACTTTGTTGTATGAGCTAGTATATGGAAAAGAGGCTCTATTGCCTATCTCTATGGAGATTTTGGTGCTGCAATTGCTGAAATCTCTTGAGGTAGAACAAAAGGGTGCCATGGAGGTGTGGTTGGTCGAGTTAATGGTAGTGCAAGAAAAAAGGGAAAAGGCCCTAATAGCCATGTCCAACCGCCTATAGGTGGTTAAGAGATGGTTCAACAAGAAAGCTTCAGATCAAGGTCTAAAGTGCGGGGACCTAGTGCTAAAATTCAATGAAAGTTCTACAAAGCTAGGTCAACATGAAAAGTTCGACAGCCTTTGGGAAGGCCCTTTCAAAATAATTCAAAGCAAGCACCGTAATACATTCGAATTAGAAAACATGGAGCAAAAATCATTGGAGATTCCTATCAATGGAATCCACCTAAAATTATTCAATTAAGCTTCAAAATTATTCTACTAGTGTAAATATGTGAGTAGTGTAATTACCTTTCTTTCATGTTATTTGTTGGCCAGTCTTTCAATAATTAAATTCTACAGTGTGAGGAAGCAGAAATAAATGAAACCATTATTACAAAGGGTAGAGTGAACTAAAAGCAACCCATGAAGCAGAGAGAGATGACACCCATATGGAAAATTGAAATAAACATATATATGTAGGAAAAGAAAAGAGAACCCACATTGTAGAACCGTAGGAAAAAGGAGACAGAATTGTAATATAAGCTATATTTTCATTATATTTATATATACTTTGATAAGTACATTGTCAAAATGGCTCAGAGGCTACGCTTTTAGAGTATATCTTCATATATGTTGTATCTTCTTTATATATAGCTATGGTAAAGCCTTTTTCCAGGCCTATATACAAAAAATGTATTAACAAAAGGATGATTTCTTAAAGAATAAAAGTTTTCTAGTCACGGGAAAGGGAAATTGAGGCATCAATGACAACATCTAGAATCACTTCATCAACAAGGATGACATCAGGACTACCTGCAACATCCACATGAGCAATGGCGAGTGGTAGAGGGAACACTAGGTTCCGGAAGTTGGTGTACCAATTGATGTTGAAGAAAGGAATTGCGTTGTACAAGCGAAACATGAAGTGGAATGCATGGGTGACCCTTTGACGATGTTCTTCTTGCAACTAAATATGGAAACTACTCAGGAATGACACCCATTCTACTACTACATCTTTTTCAATGTACTTCTGAAGGTCACTCACTATTGGCAGGCCTATACCAAACGCAACATTTTCCACCACCTCTATGAGGCCGCCCAAATACTTCTTCAGAAATATTTTGAGTACCAGGCAGAGAATTAACAACTTGGGAACCTAGATGTAAAGCATGGACACCATGAATTGAGAGCATACATCAGTATTAACTCTATACTTCTCTTCATATTCAATGCAGTCCCTCCCCAAAACCCACTTCATCACTATAATGGCCAGATAATACTTATTCTTGGTCATTCTTTTGAGATGCCTAGTTGAGATTTCACCAAGAAAAGTCACCTGGGATTTCTTGCAGACTAACCTAATTGGAGTGTTCATGGTGCCTAGCTCTATGAAAATTCTACTTAGCTGCCTAACGCCAAATTCTAAGCCAATTGCTGGAGGACATCATTACTGAAGGTCATTATGAATTTTTTTCATTTCAAAATGGAAAGTAATTCATTTCGTACGAACAAATAATTGGCAGTACATGCCAAATTTAATGCTAAAAGGTGAGCTTTGTTGGCCACCCCAAGAAGGAAATAACTAAGTATCACATGCAAAAGGATAAACATTGTGAATTATTTTCAAAAATGCTACCCAGAGCAAGAGTTTTGAGCACAAACAAAGTTGAAGCAAATTGCAGAAGATTTGAGCTGAGCAGAAGTCTCCAGTAAAAGGAAAATGGTAGAAAGTTCTCAAGCAGAGCCAAAAATAGAGGCACAAGGAGAGGCAATGCAAATATTGTTTGATTCTATGCATGCAGTATCAGTCATCTATGTCTTTGAAAACATCTCTTACGCTTCACTTGGTATACTAGAGAAGCTAGAATGTGTAAACACATGGGCCCTGGACAAGCCCAAAAATTAAAGGGACCAAAGCCTAATCAAGGAGGAGTGGGATAATATTCACGATCCCATCCTTGCAAAGTACCCTAAGTCTTTGAGGGAGGCAGCCTATGAAAGGATGAAGATAAACAATGACCTAGATTCTTTGGTGCAAAAGCTATGGTTCAGCGGGTTTCCATAGTATATGGTCTCGTTTGTGCACTATTGCTCGAAACTAGTCGATGCGGCCATCAAACATTTCAACCTAGGCACTAACACCATCGAGGGTTGGGAGTTGAAAGTTAATATCTACCTGGGAGCTATCTAGAATATGTTGTGCATCCCTGACCAAAGCTCCAAAGTGGAAAAGATAGAGCCATTCAATCCAGCAAAGGTAGAGGAAATATGGAGAACCAGAAAAAAGGCTCCATATTTTTATAAAAAAGAAACCCAAAGGCCTAGGGAAGATTAGAAAACAAATCCAAATATTTTGGCACTGCACAATGGCTTCCCCACGAACATGCAGGAAGCCTTCTCAATGATGGCATTTGTTTGCGGCCTGGATATCGACAAGTATGTGCAAGAGTTTTAATTGGGTCTGAGGTTTCTATTTCGTAGGAAAAATTCCTATTTCTAGTATGACTTTGCAAAATTCCTCGTTCATGAGATGCTAAGGAAAAAAAGGGACTACAAAACAAAACAGAGGTTCAGGTTTCCTTCCTTCCTTGCCCATATGTTTTTGCATAAGAACCATGATTTCTTCAAGAAACATGTGAAGTTGGCTATTTTTGATGAATTGGGAAAAAGAAGGGTAGTTTCTATATGGACTCCTCTCCTCTCCTCTACTTATGATTATTATGCATTTTTGAATTATTTCTTGAATTTGATTCTACAAGATTTGAGAGGGGAGGATGGTATTGACTGACTCACCAAGGAACAGATAGGGTATATGCAGAACTTCACTCCCAAATGTGACTAGTTTCTCGAAATGGATTTCACGTTCATTCAGATGTGTGGCTTCATCGGGGAACTGTTCCGGCTTTCGACATGTCTCACAAATTGGGTACTATCCCTCAAACTGTTTCGGCAAGTATCCATCATTGAGTACACCTTTTGTAGAGGACTAGCCAAGAAAAAGGGAATTTTCATCTGCCCACTAAGCTTTAAAATGGTGGTAATGGCCAAAAAGAAGACGCACAAGTTGCTAGAGGATAAGTTGACTCATCTAGGGTTAGTGATGATCTGTGACAAATGGAATTACAACCCCGAAAATGACTTTCTAAATGAATTTTTCAAGGTAGCGCACAACCCCCAGCCTTACTGGGAAAAGAGATGGAACCTATTGAAAGATCTAAATGATCTATTAGTTGACTTGATTCAAATTCCTACAAACAACAATAAGCTGCCATGGCTTAAGTTCTACTTCACTGAGGAGAAGTATGATGAAAAGCGCAAAATGGGAGCCGACTTTCGAAGCAAGTTATCAAGAAAAGAAGGATGGAGCAAGGAAAGAATCAGATATTTTTGGGTTTACCACCAAGAGATCAAACAACCCGAGGCCCCTTATGGAAGCGTGGAGTTGGATGAACAGTTTGATAAATTATGGAATGATGCACACATGGGTTCCAATGTGAGTACTGACAAGGATGATGACTTTGGTGAGGAGTCCAAAATGCATATGAGGAAGGGAAAGGAGAAGGAATCAGAAGTGTCGACGACCTCCACTAGGAAAAAGAGGAAGGCAACGGAGCAACCTAGCCAGGTTGCTTCAAATGTGTGGATGAACATATCGATAGCCTCACAGACACTCACCTAGACCACAACAAAGACAAGAATGACTCAACAATAGTAAAAAATGGTAGAGTGGAGGACTCCCTTCCTATCAAATGACAGTGCACAAAATCAATTATCAAAGAGAGTTCGCAAGAACCAACAACAAGCCAGGAGGCTGTGGCGAGCCAGGTACTGAAATCATCTAGATAGCAGGTAACTTTTACTCCCTCTTCTCTTACTTCACAATCTTTGGTCGCTCCTGTTGTCTTTGTGGCTCCCACCACTACAAGTGTTGGCCCTTCCTTTTCCACTTCTGTCGCAATGGTCGTGAGAGGTTTCTCCCAATTCTCTTAGGTGAGGCCAATGGTTTTGACTCCTTCGTGGACCCTTTCACCTTTTGTCACTACCATGTTCACATCCGCTATCTTCACCCTTTGCATCTATGGCTATTATTGACGCCCCTCCTGCTACCACTATATCGAGCCCAACTCAGTCCGCCTAGTAGATGGAGTTCGTCATGACTCCGCTATTGTCAGAACACCCAATGAGTCCTCCTGTTGGGTTACAAACCAAGCTTTGGTGCATCCCTCCTTTCTCCCCACAAACAGTCACTCTCCTAAAGAAGAAAACGCCTGGGACAACTACCCTTATGTTCCCTTTAGTCATACCTCTTGGTGCACCTTTCGTTGGTGAGCTAGTTCAGTTGCAAGCCCAATTTATGGTGCAAGGTGATAATACAAAGGAAGCACGAGCTCTCCAAATCTAGAAGTGAAAGACCAAGGATGCTAAGAAGTCGATGGAGTTGTAGGTGTATACAATTTTCAATGAAGCTCATAAATTGATCTATTTCGTAACCATGTATCCAAACATCATCAAACTGCAAGGGGAGATGCAACCCAGATTACAATATGTTCACCATGGGACTTGATCTAAGCATAGCCCAGCCACAGGAAAAAGTTGAGCTCATGGAAGAAACATAGCGGGTGGTGACTACTGACTTCCTCAAGTTTGGTTGCCAACTAAAGAAGAAAGAAGAAGAGCTGAAACTTGTAAAGAATAGGGTCGAGGTCCTGATGGCGAAGGAAAAAGCGATCGAAGCAAAAATTGCATGTTTATCAGAGAGAGCACATGAAGCATAGGTAAAGAAAAAAAACTCCAAGAGGAACTTGCAAAGTTCCAATCCGTTGACCCCACCCTAGTTGATGCACTGCAGTGGAGGAACCAAGACTATCAGAATAAGTTGGCTCTGGTGGAGCAGGGGATGCAACAAAAGAGTGAGGAGTTTGAACGATAGCATGCTCAATTCAAGCAACAAATGCAACAGAGGGATGTAGACTTTGGGAATCGAAAGGCATAATTAGAAAAGAAGCTCCAAGAGATGAAGCTTTCCCTTGAGGCAAAATCAACAAACAAAAGTCAGGCCAAAGAAAAATGGCTGACCGAATGAAGGAATTTTTTGGAACAACTTGCATCCACAAACAAAAGGATCACGGAACTGACACAGAGTATTGAATTGAAAGATGCAGAGATTTCCCTTCTAGTAAGTGTTCCCCAAGCCCTTCTGGGCAGCTAGACCTCATTCTAGTGGCTCAACAGCTATATGTTTCATACTAGGAAAAGGTCAAGGTCTTCTGCCTAACACTATAGCCGACACTTCAATTTATGTTAGAGGTGACAAGCTTGAGCAGGGAAGTTCGTGGAGTGATTGAGAAGTTCCTGTAGGTCATCGTAGAGAGGGTTCCTAAGGAATTTTTTTTATTAAATAAGTTATACATGGTCTTGGATGAATACTTAGCAAAAGCAAGGATTGGAGATAGAAAATCCACTGCCAAAATAGCAGACAAGTCCATCCACTGGCACGGAGCCATCCTCCATGCTAGTGCATGCATAGCCACTTTGAGCTAGACTATGGATAACATGTGGGAGAAATTCTCTTAACTAACTGAGATGGGCCTTCCCTCCCCATTTCTTGCAGATGAGTTGGTGGCCATAGTAGAGAAAATTGCGGTGAAGATTGCAAAGAAGTAGCTGGACACATGCGCTTTCCAAAGCTTCAGCCAACCCCCTACCCTAGTAGATATTGAAGGTTTCACTCATCAAATTGTGTAGCTACTCTTCCAACTTGAGTCTAAGGCTAGCTTATCTGCAATGCTTCCTTACAAAGAAATGATCGACCCGAGTAGAGCACAAGAGAATCTGTGAAATATATCAACACCATCTGAGGCCAATTGGCTGCCTTTACAAACCACTCTTTCTAAGCTTTGACTCCATCACCCAATGGATGGGACTCTTGTCTACAGACCAGAGAAAATTTTGGTTTCCTCGTTCCGTAGGCGAAACACCCTTGGTAGTCGCCAAAAGTTGTGAATATAAAATTCCTCGTGCTCCCTTCGGGTGGTTTTTCTTTTTGCTAAGTACCAACCCATGCCTCATATGTTTGAAATGTTTCCCTTTGCTTCTCAATCGGGCCTCTTTTGGATAAACTTCATCAACCGCCACCACATGTCTGTCAGGCATTCGCATCAATTGCTTCCTTTTCTCTTCTATTGGCTCCCACCATGCTTCCATGTGTCATCATTGTGGCACTTCAAGGCTACTTCCCTTCACTTCTCAGTTGGACCATGTCCACGTGCCAGATAGTTTTCATTCGCATACACTTTTTGGTGGACCCCACAGTCGGCGCCGATAGTAAAGAATGCAGCCACGTGTCTTCCCAGCGCAATGTTTCATTGTACAAAGGGAGAAATGAACCACGGGATGTGACTTGCCGCCACACGTCTCCTCAGTGGGGGTTCTACGGAAGGGAAGGATGGAGAAAATAACAAGCTGCGACATATTGTCACATGTTCTAACTACCTCCACTGGGGAGCGACATTTGTCTGCACAAAGTTTTTCTGGGACCACTACCATCATTCGCAGGGGATGCATCTAGCTGGGGAACAATCATGTCCCATGGCCCAAATCTTTTTTGTTGCAATGACCAAAGGAAATCATTGCTTCAGGCATCATTGCTTAAGATACGAGATCTTTTATGTTACTGGCCCTCCAGCCGGTGGGATTTTTAGCTATATATACTGCTTCTTCCTTCTGAAATCTATTTTATAAGATACAAAAAAATTAGGGAAAGACACCAAGCCTTTTTTATTTCTTTTAGATTATTGTATGAGACTATCATACCATGCCATTTTTCGGCCTTTCTATTTTTCTTAAGCTATTTGATAAAATATTATACTATGTCATTATTGTCCTGAATTGTTCATTTGCAAAACTTCTATGATTTTAATACAATTTTGTTGGTTTAAATCATGTCTTTGACTCCTCTTTTTAGTGAATGTGTATGAGAATTATTTTATGTCATTGAATCAATTGTTTAGACTTATATTTCTAAATTCTATTATTCTAGGACATAGTAGATTGATGAACGAGCCCTTAAATCATATTCAAAAGATAGATTTACCATGCCTTATACCTAAATCTTGGCCCATAGCCTTAGTTAGATCTTTATTGTTTATATTTTCTTCCTTTTCCCATTCCAAAACCCTAATTACAAAATAAGCCAACTTCTTTAACAACCCAGAGGTCATTCAGTTTAGCGCAATTGTTTCCCTCATTAACTGAGTTTCCCATAAAAGTTGTTACCTTGCCAATTTTTGGCATCAAAAATACCAAAAATGATGCAAAGAAGGGGTATGGAATGATCAAACTCACTCAAACAACCACTCACAAGAACCTTTAGACATCAATCTATTGGCTTTCCTTCTCAAACTGCCATTGTTCCTTGCAGCCTTTCAAAATGACCTTTTTAGACATAACTTGTGGAGAAGACATGATCTTAAAAATTTAAGAAAAGTTTTAGATACCCTTTTTTCTTTTATAACACATATCTTGAAATGGGGTATGGTTCCTTTGTACAGAGAGACTCAAATGTTGAATGTCCTCTTTTCTATTAGGCCTAATTGGGCAATTAGGCTTGGCAACAATTAGGTTTTTGGTTACAAAAGCTTATGTGGTTGTACAAACACCTCCAACACACAACATATGGTCACAACAACCTATTACCTTCCTCTCAAGCAACTCCTCTATGCCCTTTCCTCAAACACTCTAGGCCACTAGGGTTTTCATTGTGTACAAGACTCAAAATGCACCAGATTGTCATTAAGTACTCCTCCACATGTGCCAACCTAGGTCTCAAATTTTGCAAGGAGGTTTAAGACATTAGGAAATAATTTATTACAAAGTTTCATGAGTTGATCATGGAGGAAACATGAGAAAATGCATTCTTCTCTATTTTGGAAACCCTAGGTAGGGTTTCAAACTAGTTTCAGAAAAATGGTGATATCTCCCTTGAAACTCAATGAAAATAGACCAAATCAAAAACACATTAAAGGTAAGAGTTACCTCTACAAAATAAAATCAACATTTCATTTGTATAGTTCCCCAAGAGTCCATACCACATGACAAAAAATTGCAAAATGTAGGAAAACACAGTTTTGATGTGCAAGAATGAAAGGAACAGTCATCAATAACTTTCAAAAATCAAAGAACTAAGACAATAAATTTATTGAGATTCAAGATAACACTAATACATACTTTTCCTCCAATTTTCATGAAGATCCAATAGTGGAAAATAAATTTATGGCATTTTTCCCAAAATTGGTAACCTTAGATCTGATCCAAGGCTGTTTGCATGAAAATTTCTCTAAATCATTCAAATCTTAATGAAATTTCATAAAAAAAAGTGAAAGTATATTCAAATGAGAACACAACCCCATGAGTTATACTACACTATGTGTACCGTACAATACATACTAAGCAACAAAACAAACTGCTACATAGGAAAATGCCTAGAAAACAAGGTTTTCATTTATCAAAACTTCAAATAGACAATGTTTCTTCATCCTTTCATCATCCTTTCGAATTTTTATGGTGACCCCATATATATCCCATCCATTCCAACTTCCTTTAACCACATTTTGATTATTTTGTACATAAAACATGATTTTGTCACTTTTTGCCAAAGTTGCTTGACAACTTTTGAGCAACTATGACAACTTTTACATTTTTTGAACAATGAACCCTATAACACTTCAAAATGGATCAAAATGATCCCAAATAGTCATGAATGAACTTATTAACATGAAACAACACAAAAAAAGATAAAAAAATAAAACTTTTCTTCCTATAGGCATCAGGTCCTGAGGGTGCTCCTGCACCACTATGATTAGTTTTTTTATCAATGCTATTATACTCATAATCACTAGCATTGAAAGGACCTTTGTCATCCATTTCAATTTTATTAAACATATCATATTGAGGGAGTGAAGATATGCTAGGATTTTTATCTTGCATGGTGCCACTTGAACCATACAAATAGGAGCAGTAACCCCTTACATGGGACTTTGACACTTAAAAAATAATAAATTGTACGTAATCTTTACTTACCTATCATAAACAATAAATTCTTGTACATCTTCTGGTAGGGCTACTGGAGTAGGGATCCCAATTAGGCTAGTATTTATTGATTTCAGAGTGGCAAGATGAAGAGTAGTGTTGTGTTTCACTTTTGTTTATTTTCATAATAATTAATTAAGAATATGATACTTGCTATTTATTAATTTATTAGATTTTTCAATTTCTTAGAGTTAGTTATTGTTTTATTTTTCTGGAGCCAGATAGTTATAATTTTTCTTTTTGGGATTTTTCTATAGATTTCATAATAAGAGTCCTAAAAATTCTCTATAATTTCATTATCTCACTTGTTGGGAAGACATTTGAATGCCCCCCATTGAGGCGACTAGGTTATTTTGTTGTTAGCATTCTTTACATTATGAAGTTTTGAACCATAGACTTCTATTTTGTTCAATGGTAGTCATTTAAGTACTTCTCTTTGCATGAGCCATAGGTAGTTGAAGGATTGTATGTTGCTTTCATGATGCCTGGTAATGGTTTTTTGGAAAAAAATTTCACAAATAATGCTAGGAACTTCACCCAATTTGTATACCAGCATGTTTTCTTTCTCTGAATGTTTCTTTTCTTCTTCATTATAATATACGGTCCCAAGCTAATCCTTGAAAATATGAACCAATGATGCAAAAAATCAAGACTCATTATTACAACCCTCCATCTAGTTCAATTTCTCAGCACCTATGAAAACCTGTATTTAGTTCACCTTCTCATATTCTACCAATTATACTCCAACATGCAGTGCCTCAAACCAATCTTCCAAATAACATACCATAAGAAAAAAAACCATTCTATCCAATATATTGTTCATCTATTCATTATTCTATAATTTCAATATAACATTAAAGCTATACAAAACTTTCTCCTAGCAATCATAATCAAGAAAAAAGGAACCATTGTAGTACTCTACCCTTCAACTGTCCTACTTAACCTGAATATTACTTCATACAAAAATTAAAAATAATAATTACAAGAAAGGCATGGTAGCATTCAAAAACCCATGTGAATATGATAAATATACTAACCTCACCACCATCATCCAACAAAAAAAACTTCACTATGCTCAAATGGAGACATGGTCCTAACATCTGTATTCAAGTATGGATTCGTAAAAGAGACAACCAAAGATAAATGCCTGCTTAAACTTCAAATATACTTTTATGGATACTCACACCGAGACTATGAATTGCAAAGAAAAATTTGATGGGTCTATCCATTTTAATGTAGGCAATCACAAAGAGCCTATAATATTCCCAAAATAAGTTGATGGGCTTGCCTAATTTTTTGTAGGTAATCACAATAAGGCAATGAATTTCCAACAAATTGATGGGTGTACCTATTTTAATTGAGCTAACACGAATTTTGCATGCCTTCTCACTCCAATGTTGGGAGCTGTAACTCCTTTTCCCAATCCACTCACCACACCAAGAGAGACCAATACATACTTCATATTTAGCCTTACGCTTGTTTTCCAACAATTTGTACTATATTTGCAACACCTATTTTCAAGCAAATTGCAAAGTCTATTTGCACTAACTAATCAATTTAAACATCAAGCATGGATGTTTCTTGATTTAGGAAAAAAATCTCCATTCATACTTTTATTGAAAAGAATAGTATCCCTAATTTTAAATTTGATTTGGTCTAGCATTTTTCCAATCAATGTGGAACTGTAATTATTTTCACAATTCACAACTATCTATGTATTTCTTCATTCAAGGCCTCACTTCGTTTCTCCCTCTCTGAATTTATGCCAATCAATATTTTCTCTATTCCATTTTAACCACCAAATGTGGCATTTGAGCCTCCAAAGACCTTGAAAATATTTCTAGTATAGCACAGATGACCTTGACAATACAAACAATTGATGACATCATAAAATTGAGCATTGACAAGGTGTCAAATTCAACCAAAAATTTCTCCTTGCATCAAATGGAAACCATACATCAATATATTCCAAATAACTACTTTCCAACCATTGAGCAAGTTGTCACCTTATTAAATGCATATTTTAACAAACTTTGATAGGTAAATGAGACTTGTAATTAAATCTTTGTTCACCCTGTTGTCACCTAATAGTGCACCCTTGTTGAGTTGCAAAACTTAGCCTACTGGTGAAACATGGAATCTTTCCAAATTTGTGGGTCACCTATGATGGAAAGAACCTCAAGAGAGGGTTGGTTCCCTTGTAACTTCACCTAATTTAAGCTACCTATTGCTTTTCTAAGGAAAAGAGTAAGGGATAATTTGAAACTGAACCTACTTCTTTCTAAGGTGATGCAACGAATGATTTTTTCAAAGCCTATATTGTTTTTTGGACTCAAAATTATCAACAATCTAAACTCAACACATACACAACTCAATATTTTGTACGTTTTTTGCAAAAATGTTTCATAACAAGGTTTGGTATGTTAAAAATAGATTTTAGAAGGAGCTATTCATGCTATCACAACATAAACTCTAATTTTAACTAGTTAACATAAGTTATGACCTGGAAAAATGCATACTTTCTACTTAAAGGCAAGGAGAATAGGACATTAATCAAGGGGAAAGAAATCACCGCAAGATTACATCAACTACCTTAAGAGATTTACACAATAGAACAACAATGAGAAGGTTAAAGTAGCTCATTTTATTGATCAAAAGTGTTACATACAACTATGTACAAGCTTGAAGACTGAGTTATAATGTCTTCCTCAACTTGAAAGAACCTTCAAAAAGCTATAATACAATAGCTAAGAAAAGAAAGAATTAACTAAAATATGTCTTTTAGCTTGCCTTATATGATACTCCATAGTAGCAAGAAGATAGGAACATGTGTGGAGAAAGAAAGGATAAGTCTTCACTTATCTTGCTAGGTCAAACTTCATTTGGGCATCCAAAACTAAAAGCCCAATTTTGCAGCTCTTAAATTGCTCCAAAAGGTTGTTGGAATGCATAAAAAGTCAAGTCTTGACCTTATCTACCATTTAAGGTACCAAAACAGCTCCTAGATGCCCTCAAAATGCTTCAAACTACCCCTAGATATGCTCCATTTGTTTGCAAAACTCAACAAACTTCTCCTAGATGCTTGGAGTTGTCCATAAATCATTCAAAATGCCTCTAGATCATGTGGAAAATGCTTTAAAATGATAAAATATCCTAGGAGTGCATGGGAAATCTTCAAGGACTAAATTTTGCCACTTGTCTTCATGAGGTGTCCTAGGCACTGTTATCTTACAAGTCATTATTTTTTTTTACATTTTTGAAGTCCAATTTTGCCTCTTAAAAATAGGACTGTACTTTGTGATCTTGACTTCTAACACTATATTGGATTTTAAAATACATCCATGTGGTAATAGGGAGTCATAATCATTACCTTTAGCACTTCCCTTAAAAATGTAAATTAATTAGCAACAAAACTTGAAGCTTTCATCCAATTCCTCTATTCATACATAGAACATCAAGCTATTCTACCCTCTTACCTTCTATACAATCTCTTTGATGACTGTAACTACCCCCTTTGATTGCATTTTATCACCTGTTACGACTACCTTTATAGGTTGTACAAAACTTACAAATTATCTTGACTGTTGTATTGTGTTTTGTCTAGACATTGGGCCTATAAACACCTTTCCTAGCAGAAGAAAAGACTTATGATTGATCCATGTAACTCATACCTTTAAAATTTGAACATAAAAGAGGACAAAAATTTGGTGAATGCTTCTCATAGCTCTATCAGTGGATGCTTGATCTTTGTTATGCTTCATAATACCTAGTGCAGGGGCACCATGTGAGTTCATGTAGATAAGGTATTAAACTTGGTTTTAGATTGAATTTTGGTGTGTAAAGTCTTATTTTGTCCAATAAGGTCATAATAGACCATTTAAAATGTAACTTGAGTCATTTGGTCAGTTTTGAGTTCATTTTACAAATGTTGTCAAAATTTGTTATGGGCAAAGTGCAAAAATGAAAACTTTGGAAACCCAATAGTCATGGGAGTTAAAATGTTATTTTGAGTTGGTTTTGGTAGTTGAATTTTTAATGGACAAGTTTAAATATTATGGAAAAACTTGATGTAAGATCTCTCTTGAAGTTTTGTTGAAGAAATCAATAAGAAACTCTCTTTTTGTGTATTTTCTGATAAAGTTGCTACTACAGGTTGATGTACTCATCCGTACAGAAGAATATTGGTGTGAAATCTCTTGTATTAGATGGAGGAATGAGATAGCATCACTTTGGTTTTAATTTTGTTGGATTTCATAAAGATTTAATCATTTTAGAGGCAATTTTTTGTAGGCGGGTCTGTAAAGCCCTGTTTGAGAGTTTGAATGAGAATAAAATGTAGTAGTCACCCATTCCACCATTGGATTTTATTTTAACTTTGTGGAATAGGTGTATTATGGTAGTTTTAGATGTTAGGTTAGGTTTTAGGAGCAAGGAATGGCATTTGGAGGAAATAAGTTATTTCCCTAGTTGTATTTCATGAGGTTTTGGGGTTGAAATTGATGGTTAGAGGTTAGGGTTGGTTGGAAAATCCTTGGATAGAGATTTTTGAAGGTTGGAATAACATAGGTAGACATATTAGAAGGTGCTTGAGGTTTTGGAAAGGTGAACCAAGGTGTGGAATGTTTATTTCCAATAAACCCCTATGAAACCTAGCCTAGAATGGCTTAGCAAGGGGTAGATGTTTTGGTGAGTTTATGATTGTTTCCCCTGAAGAAAGTTGTTGATTCTAAGGTTTTGAAACTAGTTGGGAGTTTTGGAACATAGTTTGGAAGTTTGGAAGAAAGAATTTGTTGAGCTACTTTGCGAAATAGGCCTATTTAGTTTAAGGGGCAGTGAGACAGTCATTTTTAGGGGATGAAGGTCTGAAACAACCTTATGCACAACTTAGATATGTTGGAATATGCCATAAAGGGTATCTAAAAAGCTAATCCTTTTGTGGGTTTGAAAGGAGTTTAGGAAGATATGCTCAAATTTCTCTATTTGGATGGCTACAAGACAAATTGAAATAATTGTGAGTTGTTCATTGAGTTAGGGTTTTGAAGGATGGAAAGTTGTTTGAATCATTTTGAATTATGATTGTTGGATGTTTCACTCCCTACTCTATATCAATTGGTATAAGAGCATAGGTGTCAGATGTTTTGAGGGTGAAAAATTGAAGATTGAAGAAGAGAAAGGTTGAAAGTTGAAGGACAAGATGCCTCCTAAAGGAAGTGGAGCCCTTGGTAGAGAAATAATATTGTTAAAGGAATCACAAGAAGCACTATTAGCTAGGTTTGCAGCATTAGAGATACAACAGAGAAGAGGAAAGGCCACTGAAGAAGAAAGTGACCAAGAGGAAGAGGAAGAGGGTGAGGATGAAAACCCTCCAAGTGGAAGAGTCCAAGGTGATGATTTGGATCCTGATGAGAGAAGGATGGTGAAAATGCTAGGGGTTGTTAGAGGATATCCTTCTGGTGAGAAAATTGATGTGCCAATGTACAATGGTAAGTTGGATGTTGAGGAGGTATTTGACTAGATAGATGCACTAGATAACTACTTCGAGTATAAGGAGGTTGTTGAAAATCAGAAGGTAAAGTTTTCGAAGACAAAGCTAAAAGGTCCTGCATTGACATGGTGGAATTATGTTCAAGAGGAAAGAATGAAGAAGGGGAAAACAAAAATAAGTTCATGGGATAGGATGGTGTCAAAGATCAAGAGCCATTTTTTTCCAAGTGATCATGTTATACAAACTTTCAAGAGGATACAAAGTTTAAGGAAGAAGGATAAGGATGTTATGACATATAATGAAGAATTTCACAAGTTGAGCTTTAGGTCTGGTCATATTGAAGATGAGAATGAAAAGATAGCAAGGTACATGTGTGGCTTAAGATTTCAAATTCAGGATGAGTTGAGTTTGACTACACCTATAGAACAGTTGAAGAATGTTTTCAGTTGGCTGCTAGGGCAGAAGAGAAACTAAAAAGAAGACAAGAAAGAAAAGGAAGAGGCAAAGGAAAAATTAGTAGAGGAAGAGGTAAAACGCAGTCCTATGAAGACCAAGAAGATGCAAGTAAAGGTAAAGACCAATTTTCTAATCAAAGAGGTGGCTTTAGAGGCTTCAGAGGAAGATTTGGTGGAGGTAGAAGTTCAAGCTATTTTTCAGGTTGGTGTTATCATTGCAATCAGTTTGGGCGTCAAGCATTGAAGTGTCCAAAGAAACAAGGTTCTACATCAAGTGGTGGTGAAAAAAGAGTTCAATTGGTGCAAGAGGAAGATTATGAGAGTGTTCATTCTCCTAATCAGCTTGCTACTCTAGAAGTTGGAGAATATTTGATGGTGAGAAGAACACTACTAAAAGCATCCAAGGAGAATGAGATGACTCAAAGAAGGACATTATTCAAGACCACCTGCAAGTGCAATGGAAAGGTATGTAAGGTAGTGATAGACTTTGGAAGCACTGATAATATGGTGTCTAATGAAATGATTGATAAACTAAAGTTAGAGAAAATTCCTCATGAAACACCTTATAAATTATCTTGGGTGAATGATGGTCAGTCTATTTTGGTTAATGAAAAAGCTTTATTTGATTTTAACATTGGTGGATATAAGGACACAATTCTTTGTGATGTTTTACCAATGGCTTATTTCCATTTATTGCTTGGAAGACGATGGCAGTTTGATAGGCATGCACTTTATGATGGGAGACACAATACATATAAGATTGAGAAGGATGGAAATGATTGTACATTGACTCCATTACAAGAAGATGTTAAGGAGAAGACCAAGGCAGTGCAAGTGATTATGTTTGGAAAGGACTTTTTAAAGTTTGAGGAAGACAAACATGAAGATTTTGCAGCCATTGCAAAAGTTGAAAATGCTAGGACAACAAGTTTGAAGAATGATGCAATGTTATAAGGAAGAAGAGATGATGATTTAGTATCAAAAAAATTTTAAGAGAAGGTAAGGAAAGAATTACTAGTGAAGACTCAAGATGGGTTAGAGAAGATGTGATCATGGTAGGAACAATGCTTTGTTTAATGGTTGGAAAAGAGGTTAAAGGGTAGTCAATTTCTATCAAGAGGTGTATAAACCTGATAACACAGAGGTATTAGAGGCAGAGAAATTGAAAGAAGAAATGAGGGGAAAATGTAAGGTGATTCAAGGTGTTTGGCAAGGACAAATAGGCGAATTCAAGTGTGGAACAAAAGTGAAGTAGAAGGTGAAGGTTTACAAGGTGCAAGAAGGTGTGGTAGTAGACAAAGAAACCACTTTGATAGTATTTTCAGGTGTAGCATAGAGGAAGGATCATATATCAAGTGTAGGACAAAAAATTCAAAGAAGGAACTAGTCAAAGGGAAGGGACAATACATGTTTTAAATATCTAACACATTGGAAAGGAGTGCCAGATAAAAAGACTCTTGAAGATCAAGCAGATGAAGTGATCAAGTGTTGACAAGCTACAATTCAGTCCTCAAGGGACTTGATGTCTTTTTCAGGCTAGGTGTATGGTGCAAGGGCACCATGTGAGTTCATGTAGATAAGGTCTTAAAATTGGTTTTAGGTTTATTTTTGGTGTGTCAAGTCTTATTTTGTCCAATAAGGTCATAATAGACCATTTAAAATGTAACTTGAGTCATTTGGTTGGTTTTGAGTTCATTTTACAAATATTGTCAAAAGTTGTTATGGGAAAAGTGCAAAAATGCAAACTTTCAAAGCCCAACAGTCATGGAAGTTCAAATTTTAGTTTTAGTTGGTTTTGGTAGTTTAATTTTGAAGGGACAAGTTTAAATATGATGGAAAAACTTGATGTAAGCTATCTCTTGAAGTTTTGTTGAAGAAATCAATAAGAAACTCTCTCTTTCTATGTGTTTTCTGAAAAAGTTGCTGGTACAGGTTGTTGTACTCATTCTTATAGAAGAATACTGGTGTGAAAGATCTTGTATTAGATGGAGGCATGATATAGCATCACTTTGGTTTTTATTTTGTTGTATTTCATAAAGATTAAAGCATTTTAGAGGTAATTTTCTGTAGGCGGGTCTTTAAAGCCCTATTTGGGGGTTTGAAAGAGAATAAAATGTAGTAGTCACCCATTCCACCATTGAATTTTCTTGTAACTTGGTGGAATGGGTGTATTATAGTAGTTTTAGATGTTAGGGTAGGTTTTAGGAGCAAGGAGGACCACTTGGAGGAAATAAGTTGTTTCCCTAGTTGTATTTCATGAGGTTTTGGGGTTGAAATTGATGGTTAGAGGTTAGGGTTGGTTGGAAAACCCTTGGAAAAATATTTTTGAAGGTTGGAATAGCATAGTCAGACATATTAGAAGGTGTTTGAGGTGTTGGAAAGGTGAACCAAGGTGTGGAGTGTTGATTTCCAATAAACCCCTATGAAACCTACCCTAGAATGGCTTAACAAGGGTTAGATGTTTTGGTGAGTTTAATATTGTTTCCCTTGAAAAACCTTGTTGATTCTGAGGTTTTGAAACTAGTTGAGAGTGTTGGAATAGAGTTTGGATGTTTGGGAGAAAGAGTTTGCTGAGTTGCTTTGCAAAATAGGCCTATTTGGCTTAAGGGGTAGTGAGACAGTCATTTTTAGGGGATGAAGGTCTAAAACAACCTTATGCACAACTTAGATATGTTGGAATATGCCATAAAAGGGTATCTAAAAAGATAATCCATTTGTGGGTTTGAAAGGTATTTAGGAAGATATGCTCAAATTTCTCTGTTTGGATGGCTACAAGACAAATTGAAAGAATTGTGAGTTGTTCATTGAGTTATGGTTTTGAAGGATGGAAACTTGTTTTAACCATTTTAATTTGTGATTGTTGGATGTTTTCCTCCATGCTTTACATCAATATCCTATGATGGTCACTATCCTCTTGCTTGCTTTGTGCTCGCTTTTGTAGAGAAGGGAGATTCACTACTCATGTCTCTTATTCTCATGAGATTCCCAAGGGGTGAACTACCCTAAACTACCTCAACAAACAACGTAAGAGTTATAGAATTAGAAAGATTAGATCATAGAGGTTTTATGGACAAATTAACAAATTCTCAGCCAAAGGACGACAACGCAGGATAAGGACGATAGTGCGGCACACTAGTGTCCAAGAGGGACATTGGCATCTCGTACAGACTAGAAACTAAGTTATTCACAAAAAAAAAACTAATTGACTACTAGCAGTCTAATTACTAAGCAATTCTAGAATGTGGGAAAGTGACAAAATGTAGTAGAACTGAAATAAAGAAGTATAAATGATAAATTTAAAGAGGATGAGAGGTATAAGATGCTTACAAAAAACCCAAGTAATGGAGCTTCCAACAAATGAATATCTTCAATACCTGCATACAAAAGATCTATAGAAAATTTTGGGGTTGTATAG
>VDFB02276428.1:27826-135937 GCA_007258455.2 Sequoia sempervirens | reverse complement strand
TTTTCCAAGTGATCATGTTATACAAACTTTCAAGAGGATACAAAGTTTAAGGAAGAAGGATAAGGATGTTATGACATATAATGAAGAATTTCACAAGTTGAGCTTTAGGTCTGGTCATATTGAAGATGAGAATGAAAAGATAGCAAGGTACATGTGTGGCTTAAGATTTCAAATTCAGGATGAGTTGAGTTTGACTACACCTATAGAACAGTTGAAGAATGTTTTCAGTTGGCTGCTAGGGCAGAAGAGAAACTAAAAAGAAGACAAGAAAGAAAAGGAAGAGGCAAAGGAAAAATTAGTAGAGGAAGAGGTAAAACGCAGTCCTATGAAGACCAAGAAGATGCAAGTAAAGGTAAAGACCAATTTTCTAATCAAAGAGGTGGCTTTAGAGGCTTCAGAGGAAGATTTGGTGGAGGTAGAAGTTCAAGCTATTTTTCAGGTTGGTGTTATCATTGCAATCAGTTTGGGCGTCAAGCATTGAAGTGTCCAAAGAAACAAGGTTCTACATCAAGTGGTGGTGAAAAAAGAGTTCAATTGGTGCAAGAGGAAGATTATGAGAGTGTTCATTCTCCTAATCAGCTTGCTACTCTAGAAGTTGGAGAATATTTGATGGTGAGAAGAACACTACTAAAAGCATCCAAGGAGAATGAGATGACTCAAAGAAGGACATTATTCAAGACCACCTGCAAGTGCAATGGAAAGGTATGTAAGGTAGTGATAGACTTTGGAAGCACTGATAATATGGTGTCTAATGAAATGATTGATAAACTAAAGTTAGAGAAAATTCCTCATGAAACACCTTATAAATTATCTTGGGTGAATGATGGTCAGTCTATTTTGGTTAATGAAAAAGCTTTATTTGATTTTAACATTGGTGGATATAAGGACACAATTCTTTGTGATGTTTTACCAATGGCTTATTTCCATTTATTGCTTGGAAGACGATGGCAGTTTGATAGGCATGCACTTTATGATGGGAGACACAATACATATAAGATTGAGAAGGATGGAAATGATTGTACATTGACTCCATTACAAGAAGATGTTAAGGAGAAGACCAAGGCAGTGCAAGTGATTATGTTTGGAAAGGACTTTTTAAAGTTTGAGGAAGACAAACATGAAGATTTTGCAGCCATTGCAAAAGTTGAAAATGCTAGGACAACAAGTTTGAAGAATGATGCAATGTTATAAGGAAGAAGAGATGATGATTTAGTATCAAAAAAATTTTAAGAGAAGGTAAGGAAAGAATTACTAGTGAAGACTCAAGATGGGTTAGAGAAGATGTGATCATGGTAGGAACAATGCTTTGTTTAATGGTTGGAAAAGAGGTTAAAGGGTAGTCAATTTCTATCAAGAGGTGTATAAACCTGATAACACAGAGGTATTAGAGGCAGAGAAATTGAAAGAAGAAATGAGGGGAAAATGTAAGGTGATTCAAGGTGTTTGGCAAGGACAAATAGGCGAATTCAAGTGTGGAACAAAAGTGAAGTAGAAGGTGAAGGTTTACAAGGTGCAAGAAGGTGTGGTAGTAGACAAAGAAACCACTTTGATAGTATTTTCAGGTGTAGCATAGAGGAAGGATCATATATCAAGTGTAGGACAAAAAATTCAAAGAAGGAACTAGTCAAAGGGAAGGGACAATACATGTTTTAAATATCTAACACATTGGAAAGGAGTGCCAGATAAAAAGACTCTTGAAGATCAAGCAGATGAAGTGATCAAGTGTTGACAAGCTACAATTCAGTCCTCAAGGGACTTGATGTCTTTTTCAGGCTAGGTGTATGGTGCAAGGGCACCATGTGAGTTCATGTAGATAAGGTCTTAAAATTGGTTTTAGGTTTATTTTTGGTGTGTCAAGTCTTATTTTGTCCAATAAGGTCATAATAGACCATTTAAAATGTAACTTGAGTCATTTGGTTGGTTTTGAGTTCATTTTACAAATATTGTCAAAAGTTGTTATGGGAAAAGTGCAAAAATGCAAACTTTCAAAGCCCAACAGTCATGGAAGTTCAAATTTTAGTTTTAGTTGGTTTTGGTAGTTTAATTTTGAAGGGACAAGTTTAAATATGATGGAAAAACTTGATGTAAGCTATCTCTTGAAGTTTTGTTGAAGAAATCAATAAGAAACTCTCTCTTTCTATGTGTTTTCTGAAAAAGTTGCTGGTACAGGTTGTTGTACTCATTCTTATAGAAGAATACTGGTGTGAAAGATCTTGTATTAGATGGAGGCATGATATAGCATCACTTTGGTTTTTATTTTGTTGTATTTCATAAAGATTAAAGCATTTTAGAGGTAATTTTCTGTAGGCGGGTCTTTAAAGCCCTATTTGGGGGTTTGAAAGAGAATAAAATGTAGTAGTCACCCATTCCACCATTGAATTTTCTTGTAACTTGGTGGAATGGGTGTATTATAGTAGTTTTAGATGTTAGGGTAGGTTTTAGGAGCAAGGAGGACCACTTGGAGGAAATAAGTTGTTTCCCTAGTTGTATTTCATGAGGTTTTGGGGTTGAAATTGATGGTTAGAGGTTAGGGTTGGTTGGAAAACCCTTGGAAAAATATTTTTGAAGGTTGGAATAGCATAGTCAGACATATTAGAAGGTGTTTGAGGTGTTGGAAAGGTGAACCAAGGTGTGGAGTGTTGATTTCCAATAAACCCCTATGAAACCTACCCTAGAATGGCTTAACAAGGGTTAGATGTTTTGGTGAGTTTAATATTGTTTCCCTTGAAAAACCTTGTTGATTCTGAGGTTTTGAAACTAGTTGAGAGTGTTGGAATAGAGTTTGGATGTTTGGGAGAAAGAGTTTGCTGAGTTGCTTTGCAAAATAGGCCTATTTGGCTTAAGGGGTAGTGAGACAGTCATTTTTAGGGGATGAAGGTCTAAAACAACCTTATGCACAACTTAGATATGTTGGAATATGCCATAAAAGGGTATCTAAAAAGATAATCCATTTGTGGGTTTGAAAGGTATTTAGGAAGATATGCTCAAATTTCTCTGTTTGGATGGCTACAAGACAAATTGAAAGAATTGTGAGTTGTTCATTGAGTTATGGTTTTGAAGGATGGAAACTTGTTTTAACCATTTTAATTTGTGATTGTTGGATGTTTTCCTCCATGCTTTACATCAATATCCTATGATGGTCACTATCCTCTTGCTTGCTTTGTGCTCGCTTTTGTAGAGAAGGGAGATTCACTACTCATGTCTCTTATTCTCATGAGATTCCCAAGGGGTGAACTACCCTAAACTACCTCAACAAACAACGTAAGAGTTATAGAATTAGAAAGATTAGATCATAGAGGTTTTATGGACAAATTAACAAATTCTCAGCCAAAGGACGACAACGCAGGATAAGGACGATAGTGCGGCACACTAGTGTCCAAGAGGGACATTGGCATCTCGTACAGACTAGAAACTAAGTTATTCACAAAAAAAAAACTAATTGACTACTAGCAGTCTAATTACTAAGCAATTCTAGAATGTGGGAAAGTGACAAAATGTAGTAGAACTGAAATAAAGAAGTATAAATGATAAATTTAAAGAGGATGAGAGGTATAAGATGCTTACAAAAAACCCAAGTAATGGAGCTTCCAACAAATGAATATCTTCAATACCTGCATACATAAGATCTATAGAAAATTTTGGGGTTGTATAGGGGTTCTCCTTAGTCAAACCCCCATTTTGGTGTTCCCACCTCCACAAACAACCAAATAGATAGAGAGAAATGAACAAATGAGTGATAAAAGCAACCCCCGCTCAAGGAGAAACCGTATCACAAAATGGAGATGCAATAGATAGGGGATGTGTGAAATCCCAAGATGCTCGCAAGCACAAGATAAAGGAGATATAGCTGCAAGGTTTAAGGAAGCCAAAGAGAGCAAGGGTGAAAAAGAGGGTTATGAGAGCCAAGAGAGCTACAAAGAGCACTACAAGAGCTTGAGAGTGTTGTAAAGAGAGTTGCTAAGAGAGCTTGAAAGTGTTATTGAAAGTTGTAGAGAGAGCTATGCGAACTTGAGGGAGTGAGAAAGGAGAGGATAGTTCAAGGTAGAAACCAAGAAGGAGAAGAAGGCCAAATGAGTTGAAAAGAAGCTTCCCAAGTTGTTACAAGGCGTCTTAGATTGTTACCACTGACAAAAATTGTTGACAAGTGGAAAACATGCATGAAAATAGTCTTTTGAACATTAAAATGTCACAGGATGCTAGTGTGGCACATGGACATCTGCACATCGTGCTAGTGTCCAAACACATCACACTACAAAATGACAAAAATAGGAAAATCACAAGGTTTGATGCAAAGCTGACACAAAAAGGTAGCTGCTGAAAAGGGGCCTTAAGCATCCTAAGAGGGTAAAAAGGCTGATGCAAGGGATAAAATGAGTGTACACAAGTTCTAAAGGAGTGGACACTAAAGCGGATACAAAAATGCATGTGAAATTGCAAGGGGTGCAATTTAATGACATTACAACTTCATGCTTGAAAACCTATAGTGTTTTCATTAAAATGAGTCTTTATCTGTGTTATATGATTGTCCTCTCCCATTTGATAAGGACTATCATCAAAACCTTTCAATGATTCAATGCAATTGTTATGTTACTAGCTGCTCCATGATATTCTATCATACATTCAATGCTTAGCCATCAAGAGATTGTCCTATCTTGGTCTTGTTGATAAAACTGTCCTCAACAATCATAATCCTTTCTTCAGTCTCTGAGTTTTTTCCACAAAAATCTTC
The DNA here is from genome assembly GCA_007258455.2 of Sequoia sempervirens. Classification (NCBI taxonomy): domain Eukaryota; kingdom Viridiplantae; phylum Streptophyta; class Pinopsida; order Cupressales; family Cupressaceae; genus Sequoia; species Sequoia sempervirens. Next base: position 131,208 of record VDFB02276428.1, on the reverse strand, counting down.
ATAGTTCATTACCATAAACATTTCCCTTTAAATGTGCATAGAATTTTTTTTCATGACTATCTTCTTTACTATTATGTCAGTCACTCCTATCATGTATGCCAGACTGTAATCATCCTCAAAGGTTGTGTCAATATTTAGCTTGACTTCCCTCTAATGTCCATTATCATGCTTATTTTGATTGTTATGCATAGGAATTTTTCTTTGACTTCCCTCTATGGACTGTCATGTCATCTTGGTTGCACTAATATTGTTTTGATTGTATCTTGTCACTGTCTATCACCATGCAACTCATTTGGATATAATTTCCCTTTATCTCGTAGCACTGCCATATATTCATCATAGTCCTAGAGCTGTGCATTGTCTCAATGAAGAGCTCAACCTTCTTCCGTCCATGCAATACCTTGTTCCTTCTACAAACCACTATCCTTTCAGACCTAATGCATTTTCCACTATTAAGGTCTTCAATTGTCTTTTTTTTTTTCATTTCTTGACAAGTTAGGAAAAATCCAACAACAATCTAGTTACAAGAGAAAACAATAATATGAATGCAAATATTTCCTTTGATTTGTTAAGATTCTTAGTAACAGTGAAAATTTGTGAAATTGGGATAAGATACTCATGGTTAACCCTCCTTATCTTCTTCACTAGACTGTCCTTGACATAGCTCTGTTATCTTTCTCACTACCTTATAGAACTCTTACTCTTGTGCCTTCATTAGTCTTCATGCCCTTACACCTCCAAGCTTCCATCAAACCGTGCTTAGTGTCATCCTTCATGTGATCTTGTAGGTTCAATTTCCATGCTAATGACTGACCTATTGTTCCCTTGTTATAGGTTAGGAATTCACCTCTACTACTTCTCTAATAGTCTTTATGACTATCCATTCCATGCTCATATAAAACTGTTTCTTTTAGACTTTCCTTAAGTGACTATGAAATATATTTTGGATCTTTTGAATGCTTGGATTTGGTGTTCCTTTAAACATATAGGCCCTCAAATTATCCATAAGGCTAATGGATTTGGTGTTCCTTTAAACATACCAGCCCTCAAATTATCCATAAGGCTAATGGATTTTATGTGGGTCCATCAGTACTAGCCTTTATAAAACAAAGCTTTCTCTTGACACAAAACTATGGCTTAACACTCCTTATAATAACAAAAATATTTCATAGAGTATTAACCAACATGCTCTAGATTCATGCTATTAGAAGCAAGCAAAAATAAGGGTATAGTAAACCTTCCCCCCTCTAATAGGCACTGCAAGGCCACAACTTGATTATAGCTTTCCCAACTACTCTTATTTAGATGCATTTGAAAAGAGATGAACTACAATATTGAGCTAGACCAAAATAAGATAAACAACAAGAGAAACCATATCAAATTTTTTCATGTGAATCGAAGTATATTTCCACTTGTGCAATAATGCATCTAAAAGCATGTTTTTTCAAAGAGGTGGGAGGACTCAAGACTGATGAGTTGTTTAAGTTGCTAATGGATCACTACCCCTTCAGAGTAAAGGTTGTCACTGTTATTACTGATATTGATTTTTATATGGTTGTTCTTGAAACCTTTAAGACTGATCTTCTCATGTATTTCCATTGTTTAAAGTATGCATGATTTACTCTTGGTAACTATACTAACTCTCAACCTTCTTTATTGTCTAATGAACTCTCATTTGTATCCTCCTGACTATGATCCCTTGGTACTTGTAACATTTAATGCTCAAATTTTTTCCTACTCTTTCATTACTAGCCTTCATAAGGTTGTCTTCAAATGAGCTAGTTTCCCCTTTACCCTTAAAGACTATCCTAGAAAATGGGACTGAACTTTACCATTTTCTTACACTATCCATCTCCAAACTTTCCATAAAATGACAACTCTAATAGGTAATAGGATGGAGCTTCAAATAAAATAATTCCCTTTAATATTTATTTCAAACTCTACACTTGACACTTCCTAAGGCTGCCCCTTGGGATCTTCTAAGACTGTCTTTTCTCCTATGACACTGTCATCTTTTGATGGACTATTATTATGGTTGTTGCCAATACTTGAGCATTTCTAATGCTATCCTCTTGCTTTCATCAAACCACTACCCTATTTTTCATTATTGAGTATATTTTTTTAAAAGTTTTGGAATTTAATGTAAGAGGATAACACACATACACCCTTTGTCATACAACTACTCTCAACCAAAATAAAATGCATTGGAAATGCAACAAATCAGATTTAAAAATCTGCAGCGTGAACACTAGTTTGTTCATTCAAAACTACTTGTAACAAGTACAAAATCTTCTCCAATTTGATTTTACCAATATTTCAGCCTCTTGAGTTGAGAAAATTAGTCTCAAAAATGATATTCAAAACCAATAATCAACCTTCACCAATCTGATTTATACATCATAAAATAGGATTGATCTAAACACCCAATTTATGCAAGCAAATTCATAGAAATTCTCATTGAAATTTAGAACAACATGCCAAGCCTATTGGCTTCTCATTATAGAATCCCAATATAATTTAGGTATGATCTTAGACCTGCAACAATGGTGTAGTACAACAACATATGGCTTCCACAAGCCTTCCTCAAACTCTCTTCTCTTCATCTCACCAAAATCTCATCCTCTAGCTTCAAAATCAATCTTCAACTAAATCAATCTTCAAACATCATCTCAAAGGAACTCTTTGCTGCTGTCTTCACCTTCTCATACTTTAAAAAAAAATGATACCAAAACATAGTCTTCAAATCTGAAAACTACCTCCTTTTCCTCCAACCCCCATTCTTCATCATCCCCAATCTTGAAATGAAATGAAAATACTTGATATTTTTTTGCACAACATGAAATGACATTTAATTTCATTTGGGATCATTTCCCTCCAAAATTTCATGACCTAGCCTCCATATTCCCTCCAAATTTCCTTTTAAATTCATTAAAAGACAAAGAGAAAGTGCATTTACAATGTTATGACAATTTTCCCAAAATAGGAGATTCTTGTCATACCACTATCTCCACAATATGCCTTTCAAATTAAAATATTTTTAACTCCCAATTTGAGTGCCCAAATTTGAAGAAAACATTTTTTTCATAAATGACTTATTACATCCACATATTCCTCCCATTTCCAATGCCCAAGTTTGGGTAGGTGAAGGGTCACTAGGAGATGCCACCAAAATGACATGAAATTCACCAAAAAGCTCATGAAAACTTGTCAACTCATTTTGCAAGAATAATGAAATTATTTCAATTATGCCAAACATTATTCCACTCAAAATATTAATCTAATAATATATATATATATATATCTTTTGGTTGATGAGGATAGCCTATCAACCATGGATGCTCCTACATCAGTAGTGCTATGTGTATATCTAGCACTTTGAAGAAAAAAAAATACTTTTGACAAGGCTTAGTATTTTTTTTGCTAGGTCCTAAAGGTGAATGGAAATGCTAAGAGGGAGATCTAGGATTTCCCTCTATTAGTCAAGACTTTTACTAATCCTGGAGATTTTTTACAAAACTTAGAAAACCCAAACTCATGCAAACCCTTCCAAAAGCTCAAGAATGGTTAAAAATTGAGTAACACCATGCATACCTAATATTTATGAAGTAGTAATGTAGGTCTATCTCTATACACCATGCCATACTCTCTTTTAAACTATAACATGTGTATTCTTTTGAAATGAAAGCTGATGATTCCAAGCCAAGAATGATGAATGTTTCTCCAAAACCCCTACAACATGCCTCTAGCTTTCAAAACTTTGCAACGTGCCTCTATATTTTAGGAGCTATTTGCCCCCTTTTTTGTTGCTTCCATGGAAGAATCCTTCAAACATAATGTTAAACCTCCTTATGACACAGGTGCAATGAAGAAAAAAATGAAACCATTTCCCACTTTGGTGCCTAAGCTTGGGACATTTTCTATTTTCCAAAAATCTTTTTTTGATTTTCCCTTTCAAACAAAACATGCTTTCTTTCAACACTTAAAATATTAACAATATGCTTTTTCAAAAATGCCTCTTTGAAGACATAATAAAAGTGTCAACACAACAATCATACATAGTCACCACAAACAGTGAATATATGAAGAGCCCTACCCAAGTAGAGATCCTTCAATATCTTCTTAAGTTTCTCTTGAATGCAATGGATGTAGATTTGCAAGATACATGAGCACCTCAAACAAATAAGAACTCCATACACTATACATTATTTCCTCTTTGAAAATAGTGGATGTAGATTTGCAAGATACATGAACACCATGGGCATATTACTCATGGAAAGCTACAGATTTGCTCCAAAACAACAGATGAATGGACATCATTTAAATCAATATATACACTACAAATAAGATCAAATTTTGACATATGGTAAAAAAAAATCTGAAATATTCAAATCAAAATATTTTTGGACAACTAAACGTCATAAAATTTAAAGACCCAAAAAGTCTTGAATCATGTAAAGGAAAATAATGAAAAAATATCCAGGGAAAAAGGTACATTTGTTTTTTGTGTGCAATTTGGTTGACTTTAGATTCAATGTTTATTTTTTGTTGTTAATATTTAACATTTGATGGACTCTTTATACATCATTCCAGAAACAAAAAACTTCCTCTCAACATGTCAAGGAAAGTATTCATTTTACACCTGTAAATTGAAGGTCATAATGCTTTAGAATAGCCGGTCTAACACCACAAGCTATATAATCTACACATCTATTTCCTAGAAATAAATCTCACCCCCATTGCATAAGTGTTTATTAATTAAAATTTGAGATAGTTGCTTATTTTACACCACTCCACTTTGCTGCTTAATTCAGATGGAACGAAAAGCACAAGAATTGTTTATCCTTGTGCAACCTATAGAATTCAAAGAAGAAAATGTGGATATAATTGCATGCCTGCACCCTATTTCCCACCAAATGATTCTCACAAGTTTTTACAAGTAAATAAATTATTTGGAACAAGCAAGATTGTCAAAATCCTCTAGGTATGAAACAAATGCTTTTTAAGATTTTCCTAAAAGAATCCTCTAATCATAACCTTTTTTATGGGTTTTAAAAAATGTATTAATTTAATAGCATGTAGTTTTCACAATCCAAAATAATTATGCTTAGAATGGTAAAAATAAAAGAGAAAAATATTTACATTGCAAACAAAATTTAAAAAGAGTTTCATAATAATCATTCATCACATTACATCCAATACATTGGCTTTTTAGAACCATTATTTTCCATAACTTCTCACCCAACTTACTAACCTAATAACTAATTAGCAAATGTAAACCTTAATTTCTTAACATTATATAAAGTCATAATTATTGATCACTCTAGTTGAAAGGTCAGTAATCATCATCAACTTGCAATAATTTAGAAAAAAATATTATTTAAAAAATTTGAATAAAATAAATTTAAATTCTATTAATGTATTATATTTATATTTAAAATACAATAACACAATAAAATGTTAATTACTAGTTATTATCTTAGAGGGAATTTCTTTAGTTATCTTTTTCGTGTCGATTATCTACAAATACATTTCAAAAGTTGTTTAAAATATTAAATAAAATAAATTTAAATTAAATTAATCAATTATATCGAATACCTTTGTCATTTGATTCATGTTCCATGGATGGGCATTGGTTTTCCTTATTTCTATACTTTTCTTTAACTTTATCATCTAATCTCCGATGACAAAAGAATTTAAGTAATTCACATAAGGCTTTAAATATTGTCATACTCCTTCCTCTAAAACTGCATATATGAAAACAACCATAGATAAAACCACATTTAACTAATGCATTGTACAATGAAATAATACTCATCTAGAAACCATCACAAATGGCTTACCTCAAGATTCTACACAAATTGTGTTGTCAAAATGCTAATGAGAAAATTCTGGTAGTGTTTGGGGGATAAATATTATGAAAATGTAATGGAAGGAAATGGTCATCATTAGATTTCATCAAAGCAACAACTAATAGGAAATGGCCATCATTAGATTTCACTATGATCATTTCCAGCCAACAGCCAATAGTAACGCCACAATTGCAATCTGCCCTCCTATTTGGAATCTGCTTTTTTCTATATTAAGGTTATGTTTTTAATTCATGCGTTCTTCTCCTCTACGAGCAGCCCTCAACTTGCACTCTTAAATATTTATTTTTGAATTTGAATATTTGGATATTAATGATTTTCCCTTCATGGTTGATTTTATCTTATATATATTATATACATATATATATCTATACATTTTACATTTCACAATTACATACACACACACATATATATATATATATACATATGTATATATGTATATATATATATATATATATATATATATATATATATATATATACATGTTAAGGGCAGGCGCGTATATGGAGTATAAACTGGAACCACAAAGGGAAAAACTATTAATGCCCCAAATATCTAAATTCAAAAGTAAACACAGAGGCAAAAGCTGAGGGTTGATCGCCATGAGAAGAACGTGGAATTAAACAAAACTTAATAGAAATGTAAAAATTCCAAGTGGGAGGGAAGATTCTAATTGTAGCATTACTAATGGTTATTGCTAGGAAAAAGCTGCCGGGTGAAATCTAATGGCAGAGAAAGTGGACACATTAATAATCTTTTCCATGTCAATTATCTGCAAATACATTTCAAAAGTAGTTTAAAAAATTAAATAAATTTAAATTAAATTAATCAATTATATTGAATACCTTTGTCATTTGATTCTTGTTGCATGGATGGGCATTGGTTTTATTTATTTCTATACTTTTCTTTAACTCTATCATCTAATCTCTGATGAAAAAATAATTTAAGTAATACACATAAGGCTTTAAAGATTGTCATAACCTTCCTCTAAAATTGCATAAAAATATCCATGATAAACCAATGTTGTAGAATGAAATAAAACTCGTGGAAATCACAAAATGACTTACCTTAAGATTCTGCACAAATTGTATTTACTCATCAAGCCACTGATGAGAAATTATCTGGTAGTGTTTGGGGGATAAATATTATGAAAATGTAACGGAAGGAAATAGTCATCATTAGATTTCATCAAAGAAACAACTCATAGGAAATGGCCATCATTATATTTTCACTATGAGCACTGCCAGCCAACAACCATTAGTAACACTACAATTGGAATCTTCCCTCCCATTTCAAATCTACATTTTTCTATATTAAGTTTGTGCTTCTAATTCCCACGTTCTTCTCCTCTACGAGCTACCCTCAACCTACAATCTTATATATTTTTTTTTGAATTTGAATATCTCAGAATTAATGATTTTCTCTTCATGGTTGATTTTATCTTATATATATTATATACATATATATCTATACATTTTACATTTCACAATTACATGCATATATATAGGCTGGAACCACGAAGGGAAAATAATTAATGCCTAGATATTCAAATTCAAAAAGAAATATTTAAGACTACTAGTTGAGGGCGGCTCACAGAGGAGAAGAACATGGGAATAAAAAAAATCTTTAATATAGAAAAATGTAGATTTCAAACGGGAGGGGAGATTCCAATTGTAGTGTTAATAATGGTTGTTGGCTGGTAGTGCTCATAGAGAAATCTAATGGTAGAGAAAACATACACAATAATAATCTTTTTTGTGTCGATTATGTGCAAATACATTTCAAAATTTGTTTAAAAAATTAAATAAATTAAATTTAAATTAAATTAATCAATTACATTGAATACCTTTGTCATTTGATTCATGTTCCATGGATCGGCATTGGTTTTCTTTATTTCTATACCTTTCCTTAACTTTGTCATCTAATCTCTGATAACAAAAGAATTTAAGTAATTCACTTAAGGCTTTAAAGAATTCCATACTCCTTCCTCTAAAACTGCATATATGAAAATATCCATAGATGAAACCACATAACCAATGCATTCTAGAATGAAATAATACTCATGGAAACCATAAAAAATGACTTACCTCAAGATTCTGCACAAATTGTGTCTGCTATCAAAATGCCAATGAGAAAAATATGGTAGTGTTTAGGGGATAAATATAATTATGAAAATGTAATGGAAGAAAATGACCATCATTAGATTTCATCAAAGCAACAACTTATAGGAAATGGCCATCATTAGATTTCACTGTGAGCACTACCAGACAATAGCCATTAGTAACGCTACAATTGGAATCTACATTTTTCTATATTAAGGTTGTGTTTTTAATTCCCATGTTTGTCTCCTCTGCGAACCACCCTCAACCTACACTCTTAAATATTTCATTTTGAATTTGAATATCTAGACATTAATTATTTTCACTTCATGGTTGATTTTATCTTATATATATTATATACATATATATCTATACATTTTACATTTCACAATTACATACATATATATAGGCTTGAACCATGAAGGGAAAATCATTAATGCTCAGATATTCAAATTCAAAAAGAAATATTTAAGAGTGCAAGTTGAGGGCGGCTTGCATAGGAGAAGAACATTGGATTTAAAAACAAAACCTTAATATAGAAAAATGCAGATTCAAAACAGGAGGGCAGATTTCAATTGTAGTGTTACTAATGGTTGGTAGCTGGTAGTGCTCATAGTGAAATCTAATGGCAAAGAAAGCGAACACAATAACAATCTTTTGCATGTTGATTACCTGCAAATATATTTTAAAAGTTGTTTAAAAAATTAAATTAAATTAATCAATTATATTGAATACCTTTGTCATTTGATTTATGTTTCATTGATGGGCATTGGTTTTCATTATTTCTATACTTTTGTTTAACTCTTTCATCTAATCCCCGATGACAAAAGAATTTAAGTAATTCTCGTAAGGCTTTAAATATTTCTATACTCCTTCCTCTAAAAATAAATATATGAAAACAACCATAGATGAAAGGACATAACCAATTCATTGTAGAATGAAATAAAACTCATGGAAACCATCACAAATGACTTACCTCAAGATTTTGCACAAATTGTGTTTTTTGTCAAAATGTTGATGAGAAAAATGTGGTAGTGTTTGGGGGATAAATATTAAGTAAATTTAACAGAAGGAAATGGTCATCGTTAGATTTCATCAAACCAAAAACTCATAGGAAATGGACATCACTAGATTTCACCGTGAGCATTGCTAGCCAACATCCATTAGTAAAGATACAATTGGAATCTGCCCTCCCATTTGGAATCTGGATTTTTCTCTATTAAGGTTGTGTTTTTAATTCTCATGTTATTCTCCTCTGTGAGCCACCCTCAACCTGCACTCTTAAATATTTATTTTTTAATTTAAATCTCTAGGCATTAATGATTTTCCCTTCGTGGTTGATTTTATCTTATATATATTATATACATATATATCTATACATTTTACAATTCACAATTACATACATATATATAGGTTGGAACCACAAAGGGAAAATCATTAATGCCCATATATTCAAATTCAAAAAGAAATATTTAAGAGTGTAGGTTGAGGGCGGCTCATAGAGGAGAAGAATGTGGGAATTAAAATCACAAACTTAATATAGAAAAATGCATGTTCCAAACAAGAGGGCATATTCCAATTGTAGCGCTACTAATTGTTGTTGGCTGACAGTTCTCATAGTGAAATCTAATGGTGGAGAAAGATGACAATAATAATCATTTTTCATGTTGATAATCTGCAAATACATTTCAAAAGTTGTTTAAATTTTTTTAAAAAAAAAATTAAATTAAATTAATCAAGTATATTGAACACCTTTGTCAATTGATTCCTTTTCCATGGATGGGCATTAGTTTTCTTTATTTCTATACTTTTGCTTAACTCTGTCATGTAATCTCTAATGACAGAAGAATTTTAGTAATACACATAAGGCTTTAAAGATTTCCATATTGCTTCCTATAAAACTACATATTTGAAAACAACCATAGATGAAACCACATAACCAATGCGTTGTAGAATGAAATAATATTCATGGAAACCATAACAAATCACTTACCTCAAGATTTTGCACAAATTATGTCTGTTGTCAAAATGTCGATGAGAAAAATCTGGTAGTGTTTGGGAGATAAATATTATGAAAATGAAATGGAAGGAAATGGTCGTCATTTGATTTCATCAAAGCAGTAACTCATAGGAAATTACCATGATTAGATTTCACTATGAGCACTACCAACCAACAACCATTAGTAACACTACAATTGGAATTTACCCTCCTATTTAGAATTTGCAATTTTTTTATTAAGGTTGTGTGTTTAATTCCCACATTCTTCTCCTAGGCAAGCCACCTTCAAGCTGCACTCTTAAATATTTCCTTTTTAATTTGAATATTTGGGAATTAATGATTTTCTCTTCGTGGTTGATTTTATCTTTTCTATATTATATACATATATATCTATATACATTTTACATTTCATATATATATATATATAGGCTTGAACCACAAAGGGAAAATCATTAATGCCCAGATATTCAAATTCAAGAAGAAATATTTAAGAGTGCCGGTTCAAGGCAACTCACATAGGAGAAGAATGTGGGAATTAAACACGCAACCTTAATAAGAAAAATGCAAATTCTAAACGAGAGGGAAGATTCCAATTGTAGTGTTACTAATGGCTATTGGCTGGAAGTGCTCACAGTGAAATCTAATGATGGTCATTTCCTATGAGTTACTAATTTGATGAAATCTAATAATGACCATTTCCTTCATTTCATTTTCGTAATATTTATCCCCCAAACACTACCATATTTTTCTCATCGGCATTTTGACAACAGACACAATTTGTGCAGAATATTGAGGTAAGTCATTTTTTATGGTTTCCATGAGTATTATTTCATTCTACAACGCACTGGTTATGTTGTTTCATCTATGGTTGTTTTCATATATGTATTTTTAGAGGAAGGAGTATGACAATATTTAAAGCATTATGTGTATTATTCAAATTCTTTTGTCATTAGAAATTAGATGACAGAGTTAAGGAAAAGTATATAAATAAAGAAAACTAATGCCCATCCATGGAAAAGGAATCAATTGAAAAAGGTATTCAATATACTTGATTAATTTAATTTAAATTTATTTTATTTTATTTTTTAAACAACTTTTGAAATGTACTTGTAGATTATCGACACGAAAAAAGATTATTATTGTAATCTTTCTCCGCTATTAGATTTCACTGTGAGCATTGTCAACCAACAACAATTAGTAGTGCTACAATTAGAATCTTCCATCCTGTTTGGAATCTGCATTTTTCTATATTAAGGTTGTCTTTCTAATTCCCACGTTCTTCTCCTCTGTGAGCCGCCCTCAACCTACACTCTTAAATATTTATTTTTGAATTTGAATATATGGGCATTAATGATTTTCCCTTTGTGGTTCCAGCCTATATATATGTATGTAATTGTGAATTGTAAAATGTATAGATATATATGGATATAATATATATAAGATAAAATCAACCATGAAGGGAAAATCATTAATGCCCAAATATTCAAATTCAAAAAGAAATATTTAAGAGTGTAGATTGAGGGCAGCTTGCAGAGGAGAATAACATGGGAATTAAAAACACAACCTTAACAGATAAAAATCTAGATTCCAAACAGGAGGGAAAATTCTAATTGTAGGTTTACTAATGGTTGTTGGCTATTAATGCTTAGAGTGTAATCTAATGGCAGAGAAATCAGACACAATAATAATCTTTTCTGTGTCAATTATCTGCAAATACATTTCAAAAGTTGTCTAAAAAATTAAATAAAATAAATTTAAATTAAATTAATCAATTATATTGAATACATTTTTCATTTCATTCTTGTTCCATGGATGGGCATTGGATTTCTTTATTTCTATACTTTTCTTTAACTCTGTCATCTAATCTATGATGAAAAAAGAATTTAAGTAATTCCCATAAGGCTTTAAAGATTGTCATAATCCTTCCTCTAAAACTACATATATGAAAACAACCATAGATGAAACCACCTAACCAATGAATTTTAGAATGAAATAAAACTCATGGAAACCATCACTAATAACTTACCTCAAAATTCTGCATAAATTGTGTATGTTATCAAATTGTCAATGAGAAAAACATGGTAGTGTTTGGGGGATAAATATTATGAAAATGTAATGGAAGGAAATAGTAATCATTAGATTTCATCAAAGTAGTAACTCATAGGAAATGACCATCATTAGATTTCACTGTAGGCACTGCTAGGTAGAAAACATTAGTAACACTACAATTGGAATCTTCCCTCCCATTTGGAATCTGCATTTTTCTATATTAAGGTTGTGTTTTTAATTTCCACATTCTTCTCCTCTGTGAGTCACCCTCAACCTGCACTCTTAAATATTTCCTTTTGAATTTGAATATCTTTGCATTAATGATTTTCTAATCATGGTTGATTTTATCATATATATATACATTTTACATTTCACAATTGCATACATATATATATAGGCTAGAATCACAAAGGGAAAATCATTAATGCCCAGATATTCAAATTCAAGAAGAGAGTGCAGGTTGAGGGTGGCTCGCAGAGGAGAAGAACGTGGGAATTAAAAACACAACCTTAATATAGAAACATGAAGTTTCCAAATGAGAGGGAAGATTCCAATTTTAGCATTACTAATGGCTTATGGTTGGAAGTGCTCACTGTGAAATCTAATGGCAGAGAACACGGACATAGTAATAATCTTTTTCATGTTGATTATCTACAAATACATTTCAAAAGTTGTTTAAAAAAACAATTTTTTTTTTAATTTAAATTAATCAATTTATTGAATACCTTTGTCATTTGATTTTTTTCCATGGATGGGCATTGGTTTTCTTTATTTCTATACTTTTCTTTAACCTTGTCATCTCATCTTTGATGACAAAAGAATTTAAGTAATTCACATAATTCTTTAAATATTGTCATACTCCTTCCTCTAAAACTGCATATATGAAAACAACCATAGATGAAACCACATAACCAATGCGTTGTAAAATGAAATAATACTCATGGAAACCATCACAAATGACTTACCTCAATATTTTGCATAATTTGTGTCTGTTGTCAAAATTTCGATGAGAAAAACCTCATACTATTTGGGGGATAATTAATATGAAAATGTAATGGAAGGAAATGGTCATCATTAGATTTCATCAAAGCAACAACTCATAGGAAATGGCCATCATTAGATTTCACTATGAGTACTACCAACCAATAGCCATTAGTAATGATACAATTGGAATCTTCCCTCCCATTTGGAATCTACATTTTTCTATATTAAGGTTGTGTTTTTAATTCCCACATTTTTCTCCTCTGCGAGCCGCCCTCAACTTGCACTCTTAAATATTTATTTTTGAATTTGAATATCTGTGCATTAATTATTTTCCCTTCGCGATTGATTTTATCTTATATATATTATATACATATATATCTATACATTTTAAATTTCATAATTACATACATATATATAGGCTTGAACCACGAAGGGGAAACCATTAATACCCAGATATTCAAAATCAAAGAGAAATATTTAAGTGTGGAGGGTGAGGGTGCTTCGTAGAGGAGAAGAACGTGGGAATTAAAAACACAACCTTAGTATAGAAAAATGCAGATTCCAATTGTAGTGTTATTAATGGTTGTTGGTTGGTAGTGCTCACAGTGAAATCTAATGGCAGATAAATCAGACACAATAGTAATCTTTTTCGTGTCAATTATCTCCAAATATAGTTCAAAAGTTGTTTAAAAAATAAAATAAAATAAAATAAAATTGAATTAAATTAGTCAATTATATTGAATACCTTTGTCATTTGATTCTTGTTCCATGGATGGGCATTGGTTTTCTTTATTTCTATACTTTTCTTTAACTCTGTCATCTAATCTCTGACGACAAAAGAATTTAAGTAATTCCCATAAGGCTTTAAAGATTGCTATACTCCTTCCTCTGAAACTGCATATATGAAAACAACCATAGATGAAACCACATAACCAATGCATTGTAGAATGAAATAAAACTCATGGAAACCATCACAAATGACTTACCTAAAGATTTTGGACAAATTCTGTTTGCTATCAAAATGTTGATGATAAAAATCTAGTAGTGTTTGGGGGATAAACATTACAAAAATGTAATAGAAGAAAATGGTCATCATTAGATTTCATCAAAGAAACAACTCAAAGGAAATGGCCATCATTAGATTTCACTATGAGCACTACCAACCAACAGCCATTAGTAACGCTACAATTGGACTCTGCCCTCTCATTTGGAATCTACATTTTTCAATATTAAGGTTGTGTTTTTAATTCCCACATCCTTCTCCTTTGTGAGCCACCCTCAATCTGCACTTTTAAATATATTTCTTTTTGAATTTGAATATTTGGGCATTAATGATTTTCCCTTCATGGTTGCTTTTATCTTATATATATTATATACACATATATTTATACATTTTGCATTTCACAATTACATACATACATATATATATAGGTTGGAACCATGAAGGGAAAATCATTAATGCCCAGATATTCAAATTCAAAAAGAAATTTTTAAGAGTGTAGGTTGACGGCGGTTCGTAGAGTATAAGAGCGTGGGAATTAAAAAAAAAACCTTAATATAGAAAAATGTAGATTCCAAACGGGAGGGCATATTCCAATTGTAGCTTTACTAATGGATGTTGGTTAGCAGTGCTCGCAACAAAATCTAATGGCATAGAAATCATACACAATAATAATCTTTTCCGTGTCGATTATCTCCAAATACATTTCATAAGTTGTTTAAAAATTAAATTAAATAAATTAATCAATTACATTGAATTCCTTTGTCATTTGATTCATGTTCCATGGATGGGCATTGGTTTTCTTTATTTCTGTACTTTTCCTTAACCCTATCATCTAATCTCTGATCACAAAAGAATTTAAGTAATTCACATAAGAATTTAAAGATTGTCATACCCCTTCCTCTAAAACTACATATATGAAAATAACCATAGATGAAACCACATAACCAATGCATTGTAGAATGAAATAAACCTCATGGAAACCATCAAAAATGACTTACCTCAATATTCTACACAAATTGTGTCCACTGTCAAAATGCCAATGAGAAAAATCCAATAGTGTTTGGGGGATAAATATTACGAAAATGTAATGGAAGGAAATGGTCATCATTAGATTTCATCAAAGAAACAACTTGTAGGAAATGGCCATCATTAGATTTCACTGTAAGTACTACCAGCCAATAGCCATTAGTAACGCTACAATAAGAATCTTCCCTTCCATTTTGAATATGAATTTTTCTATATTAAGGTTGTGTTTTTAATTCCCATGTTCTTCTCCTTTGCGAGCCGCCCTCAACCCGCACTCTTAAATATTTCTTTTTGAATTTGAATATATGGAAAATTATTAATGCCCAGATATTCAAATTCAAAAAGAAATTTTTAAGAGTGTAGGTTGAGGGTGGATTGCAGAGGAGAAGAATAGGGGAATTAAAAACACAAACTTAATATAGAAAAATACAAATTACAAATGAGGGGAAGATTCCAATTGTAGTGTTACTAATGGTTGTTGGTTGGCAGTGATCACAACAAAATATAACTATAGACAAAGAAAACACAATAATAATCTTTTCTATGTTGATTATCTACAAATACATTTCAAAAGTTTAAAAAAAAATTAAATTAAATAAATTACAATTAAATTAATCAATTATATTGAATACCTTTGTCATTTGATTCTCGTTCCATGGATGGGAATTGGTTTTCCTTATTTCTGTACTTTTCTTTAACTCTACCATCTAACCTCTGATGACAAAAGAATTTAAGTAATTCACATATGGCTTTAAAGATTACCACACTCATTCCTCTAAAATTGGATATATGAAAATAACCATTGATGAAACCACATAACCAATGCATTGTAGAATGAAATAAAACTCATGGAAACCATGATTCTACACAATTTGTGTCCACTATCAAAATGATGATGAGAAAAATCTGGTAGAGTTTTGGGGATAGATATTACGAAAATGTAACAGAAGGAAATGGTCATCGCTAGATTTCATCAAAGCAACAACTCATAGGAAATGACCATCATTAGATTTCACTGTGAGCACTGCTAGCCAACAGCCATTAGTAATGCTACAATCGGAATCTGCCCTCCCATTTGGAATCTAGATTTTTCTCTATTAAATCCCACGTTCTTCTCCTCTGTGAGCCGCCCTCAACTTGCACTCTTAAATATTTCTTTTTGAATTTGAATATCTGGGCATTAATGATTTTCCCTTCATGGTTGATTTTATCAAGTATATATATTATATACATATATATCTATACATTTTACAATTCATAATTACATACATATATATAGGCTGGAACCACAAAGGGAAAATCATTAATGCCCATATATTCAAATTCAAAAAGAAATATTTAAGAGTGCAGGTTGAGGGTGGTTCACAGAGTAGAAGAATAGGGGAATTAAAAACACAAACTTAATATATAAAAATACAGATTCCAAATAGGAGGGTAGATTCCAATTGTAGCGCTACTAATTGTTGTTGGCTGACACTATTCATAGTGAAATCTAATGGCAGAGAAAGATGACACAATAATAATCTTTTTTGTGTTGATAATTTGCAAATACATTTCAAAAGTTGTTTAAAAAATAAAATAAAATAAATTTAAATTAAATTAATCAAGTATATTGAACACCTTTTTCAATTGATTCCTTTTCCATGGATGCACATTAGTTTTCTTTATTTCTATACTTTTCCTTAACTCTATCATCTTATCTCTAATGACAAAAGAATTTGAGTAATTCACATAAGGCTTTATAGTTTGCCATACTCCTTCCTCTAAAACTGCATATATGAAAATAGCCATAAATGAAACCACATAACCAGTGCATTGTAGAATGAAATAATACTCATGGAAACCCTAACAAATGACTTACCTCAAGATTCTGCATAAATTGTGTCCACTATCAAAATACTGATGAGAAAAATCTGGTAGTGTTTGGGGGATAAATATTATGAAAATGTAATGGAAGGAAATGGTCATCATTAGATTTCATCAAAGCAGTAACTCATAGGAAATGGCCATCATTAGATTTCACTATGAGCACTACCAGCCAACAACAATTAGTAACACTACAATTGGAATCTGCCCTCCTATTTAGAATTTGCATTTTTTTATATTAAGGTTGCGTTTTTAATTCCCACGTTCTTCTCCTATGTGAGCCACCTTCAAGTTGCAATCTTAAATATTTCCTTTTGAATTTGAATATTTGGGAATTAATGATTTTCCCTTCGTGGTTGATTTTATCTTATATATTATATACATATATATCTATATACATTTTACATTTCGCAATTACATACATATATAAATAAAGGCTTGAACCATGAAGGGAAAATCATTAATGCCTAGATATTCAAATTGAAGAAAAAATATTTAAGAGTGTAGGTTGAGGGTGGATCGCAGAGGAGAAGAAGATGGGAATTAAAAACACAACCTTAATATAGAAAAATGTGGATTCCAAACGGGAGGGTAGATTCCAATTGTAGTGTTACTAATGGTTGTTGGTTGGCAGTTCTAATAGTGAAATCTAATGGCAGATAAAACATACACAATAATAATCATTTTTGTGTCGATTATCTGCAAATACATTTCAAAAGTTGTTTAAAAAATTTAATAAATAAATTTAAATTAAATTAATCAATTATATTGAATACCTTTTTCATTTGATTCATGTTCCATGGATGGGGATTGTATTTCATTATTTCTATACTTTTCTTTAACTCTGTCATCTAATCTATGATGAAAAAAGAATTTAAGTAATTCCCATAAGGCTTTAAAGATTGTCATACTCCTCCTCTAAAATTGTATATATGAAAACAACCATAGATGAAACCACATAACCAATGCATTTTAGAATGAAATAAAACTCATGGAAACCATCACAAATAACTTACCTCAAGATTTTGCATAAATTGTGTCTGCTATCAAAATGTTGATGAGAAAAATCTGGTAGTGTTTGGGGGATAAATATTATGAAAATGTAATGGAAGGAAATGGTAGTCATTAGATTTCATCAAAGCAGTAACTCATAGGAAATGGCCATCATTAGATTTCACTGTGGGAATTTCCAACTAGCATCCATTAGTAACGCTACAATTGGAATTTTCCCTCTTGTTTGGAATCTGCATTTTTCTATATTAAGGTTATGTTTTTAATTTCCACTTTCTTCTCCTCTACGAGTCGCCCTCAACCTGCACTCTTAAATATTTCCTTTTGAATTTGAATATCTTTGCATTAATGATTTTCTAATCATGGTTGATTTTATCATATATATTATATACATACATATCTATACATTTTACATTTGACAATTACATACATATATATATATATATATAGGCTAGAATCACGAAGGGGAAATCATTAATGCCCAAATATTCAAATTCGAGAAGAAATATTTAAGAGTGCAGGTTGAGGGCGGCTCGTAGAGGAGAAGAACGTGGGAATTAAAAACACAAACTTAATATAGAAAAATGAAAATTCCAAATGGGAGGGAAAATTCCAATTGTAGCATTACTAATGGTTTCTGGCTGTAAGTGCTCATAGTGAAATATAATAGCATAGATCACAAACATAGTAATAATCTTTTTGGTGTTGATTATCTACAAATACATTTCAAAAGTTGTTTAGAAAATTAAATAAACTAAATTTAAATTAAATAAATGAATTATATTGAATACCTTTGTCATTTGATTTTTTTCCATGGATGGGCATTTGTTTTCTTTATTTCTATACTATTATTTAACTCTGTCATCTCATCTCTAATGACAAAAGAATTTAAGTAATTCACATAATTCTTTAAATATTGTCATACTCCTTCCTCTAAAACCGCATATATGAAAATAACCATAGATGAAACCACATAGCCAATGTGTTGTAGAATGAAATAATACACATGGAAACCATCACAAATAACTTACCTCATGATTCTAGATAAATTGTGTCCACTGTCAAAATGCCAATGAGAAAAATCTAATAGTGATTGGGGGATAAATATTATGAAAATGCAATGGAAGGAAATGGTCATCATTAGATTTCATCAAAGCAACAACTCATAGGAAATGTCTATCATTAGATTTCACTGTGAGCATTGCCAACCAACAACCATTAGTAACACTACAATTGGAATCTTCCCTCCAATTTGGAATCTACATTTTTCTATATTAAGGTTGTGTTTTTAATTCCCACATTCTTCTCCTCTGTGAGCTGCCCTCAACCTACACTCTTAAATATTTCTTTTTGAATTTGAATATTTGGGTTAATGATTTTCCCTTCATGATTTATTTTATCTTATATATATCTATACATTTTACATTTCATAATTACATACATATATATATGTATAGGCTTGAATCATGAAGGGATAATCATTAATACCAAGATATTCAAATTCAAAAAGAAATATTTAAGTGTGTAGGGTGAGGGTGGTTCATAGAGGAGAAGAACTTGGGAATTAAAAACACAACCTTAATATAGAAAAATTTAGATTCCAAATGGGAAGGAAGATTCCAATTGTAGTGTTATTAATAGTTGTTGGTTGGTAGTGTTCACAGTGAAATCTAATGTCAGAGAAATTAGACACAATAATAATCTTTTTCATGTCGATTATTTGCAAATACAGTTCAAAATTTGTTTAAAAAATTATATAAAATAAATTTAAATTAAATTAATCAATTATATTGAATACCTTTTTCATTTGATTCATGTTCCATGGATGGGCATTGGTTTTCTTTATTTCTATACTTTTCGTTAACTCTATCATCTAATCTCTGATGACAAAAGAATTTAAGTAATTCCCATAGGAATTTAAATATTGCTATACTCCTTCCTTTAAAATTGCATATATGAAAACAACCATATATGGAACCACATAACCAATGCATTGTAGAATGAAATAAAACTCAGGGAAACCATCACAAATGACTTACCTCAAGATTCTGCATAAATTGTGTTCGCTATCAAAATGTTGATGAGAAAAATATGGTAGTGTTTTGGGGATAAATATTACAAAAATGTAGCGGAAGGAAATGGTCATCGTTAGATTTCATCAAAGTAGCAACTCATAGGAAATGGCCATCATTAGATTTCACTGTGAGCATTGTCAACCAGCAGCCATTAGTAACACTACATTTGGACTATGCCCTCTCGTTTGGAATCTACATTGTTTCTATATTAAGGTTGTGTTTTTAATTCCCACATTCTTCTCCTCTGTGAGCCACCCTCTATCCACACTTTTAAATATATTTATTTTTGAATTTGAATATCTAGGCATTAATTATTTTCCCTTCATGGTTGATTTTATCTTATATATATTATATACACATATATCTATACATTTTTCATTTTACAATTACATAAATATATATAGGTTGGAACAACGAAGGGAAAATCATTAATGCCCAGATATTCAAATTAAAAAATATATATTTTAGAGTGTAGGTTGAGGGTGGTTCATAGAGTAGAAGAACGTGGGAATTAAAAACACAAACTTAATATATATAAAATTTAGATTCTAAACGTGATGGCATATTCCAATTGTATCGTTACTAATGGTTGTTGGCTAGTAGTGCTTGCAGTGAAATCTAGTGGCAGAGAAAGCATACACAATGATAATCTTTTCCATGTCGATTATCTGCAAATACATTTCAAAAGCTGTTTAAAAATTAAATAAAATAAATTTAAATTAAATTAATCAATTATATTGAATACCTTTGTCATTTGATTTATGTTCCATGGATGGGCATTAGTTTTCTCTATTTTTATACTTTTCTTTAACTTTGTCATCTAATCTATGATGACAAAATAACTTAAGTAATTCACATAAGGCTTTAAAGACTGTCGTACCTTCCTCTAAAAATACATATATGAAAACAACCATAGATGAAACCACATAACCAATGCATTGTAGAATGAAATAAAACTCATCGAAACCATAAAAATGACTTACCTCAATATTTTGCACAAATTGTGTCCATTGTTAAAATGCCGATGAGAAAAAATTGGTAGTGTTTGGGGGATAAATATTACGAAAATGTAATGGAAGGAAATGGTCATCATTAGATTTCATCAAAGCAACAACTTGCATGAAATGGCCATCATTAGATTCCACTATGAGTACAACCAATAACCATTAGTAACACTACAATTGGAATCTGCCCCCCCATTTTGAATCTACATTTTTCTATATTAAGGTGTGTTTTTAATAACCACATTCTTCTCCTTTACGAGCTGCCTTCAACTTGCACTCTTAAATATTTCTTTTTGAATTTGAATATCTAGAAAATCATCAATGTCTAGATATTCAAATTCAAAAAGAAATATTTAAGAGTGCAGGTTGAGGGTGGCTCACAGAGGAGAAGAACATGGGAATTAAAAAAACAAACTTAATATAGAAAAATACAGATACCAGATGGGAGGGTAGATTCCAATTGTAGCATTACTAATGGTTGTTGGCTGGTAGTGCTCACAGTGAAATATAATAATAGAGAAAGTAGACACAATAATAATCTTTTGCATGTTGATTATCTATAAATACATTTCAAAAGTTGTTTAAAAAGTTAATAAAATAAATTACAATTAAATTAATCAATTATATTGAATAACTTTGTCATTTGATTCTTGTTCCATGGATGGGAATTAGTTTTCTCTATTTCTATATTTTTCTTTAATTCTATCATCTAACCTCTAATGAAAAAATAATTTAAGTAATTCACATAAGGCTTTAAAGATTACCATACTCCTTCCTCTAAAACTGCATATATGTGTAGAAGAGGGGGATTCACTGCTCATGAGTCCTCTTCATTTAGAGAGCCTCACGGGGAGGACTTGTTGGAAAAAAAAGGACAAACAACTGAGAGGGGGGGTGAATCAGTTGTCATAGAATATTAAAACTTTTCAAACCTTACTTTACTTAATCTCATATCTAATGAATGAATAATAAACCATGAACAATCAACACATCAGAAAAATAGAGAACACCAAGATTTTTACATGGAAACCCTGTTAAGGGAAAAACCACGGTGGATGTTAGTCCACAATATTATACCCTGTTAAAAGTATAATGAGAAAATAATGGTAATGCACATGAAATCAAGCACACTACTCAAATACAAGAGGGATCACTTTCCAACAATACAGTAATATGGATTAGATCCACAAAGTATGAACTGAAAGAATAACTTCTACACAAGCCTAATTACAGCTCCAATTAAGTACAGAAAAACCTTCTTCACTCTTTGCTCAACCTTCTTCTCACTCTACTCTGCAATCGAATGATAGGAACACTATTCGCACATCTGCACTTTCTCTGGCATACATTTGATCTAATGCACACACTAACTTCTCTCAAACAATCACTCTTATATATCCACAACATGAGATTTCAACAACTTAGTTGGCTAGAAAATATAAAGCATATTTTCAAAGTCGGCCAAATCACAAATAAATTTGCTATGTGAATCCACCAAGGTCAGCCACAACATAGTGGAGACCAAAATTAACAACTCGAACAAAAAAATATTTCAATTAATTCCATCTCAAAGATCCACAACATGCTACTACCATCACGTCGGTCAAGAACATGAAAAACCAAACATATAGAGAAAAAATATTTGACCACAAACACATCGATCAATGTGGATGTACCACAAAGATAGAGCATAATCTAGAAGCATCCAAAAACAATAAGAACTAATAGAGAAACATCCGTAACACTAGAAACATACAAACTTCATTCAAGAACATTGATAGAACACACATAAATACTATCAGAACACAACTGTTCACTACACGATCAGATCTTCATGCGGACCTCTGAAACTTCTGGTGGATGAACTAGATATACTCAACATAAAACACTTTAATCCACACCAAATGATATTCAACATATAGAACAAGACACCTTCATGACCTTGACAACTCCACAAAGAACTTGGAACACTTCTTTTAACAATTTTCTCAATATCCTCGACATATACAGCTTCTGATGTATTGAAGGCTAATAGTGTTGACATCAATGACAACCACATATCAACATCCAAAAATCTCCCCCTTTGGCATTGATGGCAACACATGATGTGAAAAACACCATCAACCCAACTCATAATCAACACTCTGTTGACTCTTCTTCCTTGGCCTCTTCTTCATGAACTTCTCCAGATAAGCAATAGTTTTTCACATTACACTTCTCCCCCTTTGAAATCAATGGAAAAGATAAACATTATCTTCCCACATGCCAGCTCTGAACCACATATCTGCACATCTGACTACTCGCCCTGAGTAGGAGCCATAAAAACATCAATTCATATTATAATATGATCATGAAATGCATGGATTGATGCAAATTAATGCATCCTAGTTCATATCAGGAGGGGTAATTACCCCTAGCATCCCTCTGAGATACTCAAAAGTATCCTTCGGCAATGGCTTAGTGAAAATATTTGCAACCTGCTCTTTCGTGGGAACATACTCCAATCTAACTTCTTTCTCACTCACTTTCTTCCCAAAAAAGTGGAACTTGATTGATATATGCTTGGTCTTATAGTGTAGCACAAGATTCTTTAAAATATTTATACCACTTGAGTTATCATAGTATATGGCAATGGGTTCATAATATACTACTCTGATATCTTTCAGCATTTGTTTCATCCACATCACTTGAGCACAATTGTTTGCAGCAACAATATACTCAACCTTAGTAGTAGATAGAGAAATGGAATTTTTCCTTTTACTCAACCATGATACCAGCTTCTTCCCTAGGAAGAAAGCACCACCACTAGTACTCTTCTTGTCATCTACATCTCCTGCCCAATCCGCATCAGTATATGCATTTAATGTAAGATCATCATCCTTAGGGTACCAAAGCCCAAAATCAACTGTTCCTTTTTGATATCTGAAAATTCTCTTTACAACAGTCAAATGAGATTCTTTTGGATCAGCTTGAAATCTAGCAACCATACACACAACATTCATAATGTCTGGTCTAGTCTGGGTTAAATAGAGTGGTCCACCAATCATTGATTTTTACCTTGTTTGATTTTCCTTAGGAGAATCATCATTTAGTGTCAACTTACATTTGGTTACCATGGGAGTACCAACAGGCTTTGAGTCTTCCATACCAAACTTCTTCAGCAGCTCTCTCACATATTTGGACTGAGATATGAAGATCCCCTTGTCTAACTAAATAAATTGTAATCCCAGAAAGAACTTCATTTCACCAATCATACTCATCTCAAATTCATTCTTCATTTCATTAGCAAACTTCATACATAGATTATCATCTCCACCAAAAATAATGTCATTAACAAAGAACTCAATAATTAACTCTTTATCATGATCCAATTTGAAATACAAGTTGTTGTCAGTAGTATCTTTATTGAATCCAAGCTTCAGTAAGTATTTTTCCAATCTAGCATACCAGGCTCTGGGGGCTTGCTTAAGTCCATATAGAGATTTCTTCAGTCGACAGACCATGTTTTCCTCATCAGTCACTTCTTATATGCAACATAAGCAAGAAATAACCTTAGAAAAGAAATTCTGGCAACAAGGGAAAAGGATTCTTCAAAATCAATACCTTCCATCTGAGAATACCCTTTACATACCAGTCTTGCTTTATTCCTGACCACTTCACCTTGTTCATTCAGCTTATTCTGAAAGACCCATTTAGTATCAATCAAAATTTTGTCTTTTGGTCTGGGAACAAGTATCCATGTATTGTTCTTTTCAATCTGCATTAATTCTTCTTCCATAGCTTCCATCCAATGTTCATCATTGCAGGCTTCATGTGCATCTTTTGGATCAATCTTGGAAATCAAACAATACTCTTCTCTAATATTTCTTCTAGTTTGCACACCTTTTTTTCTTATCTCCTATAATTTTATTTTCAGAATGATTTAGCTTTACATACCTTGGAGTTTTAGAATTCTCTCAAACTTTTGATTCTTCTGCTCTTTCTTCTACACTTGCACTTGTCTCTACTTCTTGACTAACTTGATTTACCAGAACCAATGGAACATATGGCACAATTTGAAGTTGATTCTGTGTCTGAACATTCTTCCCTTAGTTTGTATTATTTTCATCTGAGTCATATCCACAATATCTGAAAGATTTAGCAGAATCTTCATCAACTCTAACATTTGCACTCAACCATTTTTCTCAGTCTTCTATTATAGCACTGGTAGGCCTTGCTTCTAGTGGAGTAACCTAGAAAGATTCCTTCATTGCTTCTTGCTTCAAAATTCCCTATATCATCATCTCTCTTGATGTAGCATTTGCTTCCAAAGACCTTGAAGTATTTAACAATAGGCTTATAACCAAACCATAGCTCAAAAGGAGTCTTACCAATATTACCATTCACATTTACTCAGTTCAAAGTGTACACAGTAGTGCTTATAGCTTCACTCCAATACATTTGAGACACATTTCCTTCAATCATCATTGTTCTAGCAACATCCAAAATTGTTATGTTCTTCCTTTCTGTAACACCATTCTGTTGAGGGGTTCAGGGAGCAGATAATTGTCTTCTAATTCCATGCTCATCACAAAAAGAATTAAACTCCCTAAAGGTGAACTCACCACCTCTGCCTGACCTTAAGCATTTGATTTTCAGACCTTTTGCATTCTCTGCCATAGCCTTGAAACTTTTCAACTTTTCTAATGCTTCACATTTTTCTCTTAAGAAAGCAACCCATATCATTCTATAGTAATCATCAATAATTAACATAAAGTACCTTTCACCATGAAGACTTCTGAATTTGGAGGGACCACATAGATTAGTATGCACAAGCTCTAGTAGTCCATTTGAATTATGGTGTTTGCTCCGAAAAGAAACTCTAGTCTATTTTCCCATCTGACACTCCTTGCAAATTGTGCTAGCAGGCTTTACCAACTTAGGAAAATCTCTTACTGCTTGAGAGGAGCTAATTTTGAAAATGTTATCAAATTTCACATGACACAACCTTCTATTCCATAACTATCTTTCATCTACTTGAGCAATCAAGCAATTTTCACTAGTAGCATTCCAATGAAAAATATTACTTTTTGTCAGTTTACCTGAAGCAATTACATTTCTAGAGTTTCCAAATATCTTGAATCTTCTATCTTTGAACTAGAGATCATAACCCTTGTCCACCATTTATCAACCACTTAGCTAATTATGCTTCAAACCTTCGACATAAAGAACATCATCAGTGTTATGCTTACCACCAAGACAAATAGATCCTCTGCCATGAATCACACAAGCATTGTTATCACCAAATCTCGCAACCCCACCATCATACTTCTCTAGACTTTCAAATTTTCTTTTCTCACTAGTCATATGATGTGAGCATCTACTATCAATGACCCACTCATCCTTTTCTTCAATTCGAGCTATAAGAGCTTTCATAATTTTGGCAAATCTAGTAGCTTCAAGACTATTTTCCTTCATAGCAATGAAAATCCAACCATCTTCATTTCCATTATCTTTGTTAGACTCAGCATCAGTCACTCCTTCTTCATCAAATTAACATTTATTTTGGAATCTAGATTTGTAAGGATTAGATTTGTTGGAAAACGTGCCTCAATCTTACTGGCATATAAACTCCTGAAAGAGAAAATTCAGTGAGACCCTCTTGAAGTCTTACCAACTAGCAGCAGTGTTCTAAATCTTTGAAGTGTTCGGGTTGCCGAGACTTCGCTTTTGTCTTGTCGATGGTAGTCATCGGCAAGACAAGTCAATCGCTATGAAGGTTCCTAACTCTTTCCACCCGGGGAGATCTCTTGTCGACGGGTTGGTGTCTAATGGTTATTGGGGAGACTTGTGGTGACATAAGTCATCGAGGAGAGGCTTGAACGTTCAGAATAACTCATCCCAACAATTTATGTCTCACCGACAGTTATTCACAAGTATGTCATTAGGGAGACTCTTGGCTAGCGGGTTTTCATTCCGTAAGAACTCTTGTCAATGGACGTGGTCTCGCCGACAGGCTGGTGCTTTCAATATGACCTCTTGGCAATAGCGTTCCTCTCACTGATGCATATGAACATCGGTATGACCTCTTGCCAATAGCGATGGTCTTGCCGATAGAGCTACATGAGTTAAATGTCGGTGTGACCTCTTAGTGATAAGGTTTCTCTCGCCAACAGGAAGGAACTTTCGGTGAGAACTCTTGCCGATAGCACTTGTCTCGTCGATAGATCTACATAGGATGAATTTGTGTTCAGTATGATCTCTCGCTGATAGCGATGGTCTGGTCAATGCTTCTATAGTGGATATCAATATGATGTCTTAGCGATGGTGGTGACTCTGAGCGATAATGACAGTCGGGCATTGTGGTATAGGGGAGACATGGCCTAGTGTCTCACCGACATATGACACATTTTGAACGCCTTGACCGAATGACTATCCTATGTTGTTTTTTTTTTACCAATTAGAGAAGAAAAATGGGAACCACTAGTAGTTGGACTATTGTGGTCGTTCCTGTGAGGAAGATCAACAAATCATGAACGACATGGATATACTCTGTAATCAAAGATGATGATCGGTTCGATGAATAGTTCGATGGGTGATCAGTGTGTATGAATTCAATTAAGAGAGCATTGTAACTAGGATGTTCTGTACAAGATTGATCAGAAAATTATGTTGTTGTAATTTGACATAAGAGAGTGAAGCATGTACTTTGTATGTAATTTGTTTTCTATAATACAAAGGGGTTTTTTCTTGGTATGGTGGGTTTTTCTCCTGTAAAGGTTTTCCCATGTAAATCTGGTGTTCATTTGTGTATGTTAATTTCTTTGTTTCTATTATTTCTTTCATGAGTATCTTAATTGAACTGTAATTGTAAAATTTAAAGTCACCTCTACATTCTTCCCTAAGGTTTTGATGTTAGGAGAGTTTTTTCCACACCTAAGCTTTCCTTACAAGTAGTATCAGAGCCTGGCCAGTTGTGTTATCCTTGTGGGTACGTTGGGTTTTTTTTGAGTCAATTCTGTTCAGTGGGAGTCTTGTAGAAGTTTGGTAATTTGAATTACAAATTAAGATGGCAAGCACGTCAGGAAATATTGAAATTGAGAAATTCAATGGCAGCAATTTTGAGTTGTGGAAACTTAAAATGGAAGATTTTTCTTGGTTGATCGTGATCTTTGGCTTGCTGTGTCTGGAATGAAGCCTACACGCATGAAGCAAGAATATTGGGACCATGCAGATAGAAAATCAAAGGGGCTGATAAGGCTTTGTTTAGCAGACTTTGTTCTTCTGAATGTACATGAAGAAAAGAATGCATATTCTTTGTGGAAAAGACTAGGAGCTATCTATCAGGGCAAGTCCTTGGTGAATAAGTTTTTCTTGAGGAAGAAGTTTTACTCTTTGAAAATACAGGAAGGAGCATTTGTTGCTGATCACTTGAATGCTTTCAACATGCTGATTGCTCAGTTGGCATCTATGGGTGTGAAGATTGATGAAGAAGATCATTGTATGCTGCTGTTATGTTCTTTGCCAAATTCTTGGGATCACTTAGTGATGGCTATTGGGAGTATGACATCCACTTTTAAGATGGAAAATGTTGTTGCTTCTTTGTTATCAGAAGAGATGAGAAGAAAATCTTCTGAGATGGCGAAGGAGGTTCTTGCTATTAGAGGAAGATCGAAAGAAAAAGGCAAGAAGGACAAGAAGTCCAAATCCAAATCAGAGGGGAGATCAAAGTCTCCTG
Source organism: Sequoia sempervirens (assembly GCA_007258455.2). Classification (NCBI taxonomy): domain Eukaryota; kingdom Viridiplantae; phylum Streptophyta; class Pinopsida; order Cupressales; family Cupressaceae; genus Sequoia; species Sequoia sempervirens. The sequence goes on along the minus strand of VDFB02276428.1, from coordinate 102,508 downwards.
GCAAGAAGTCCAAGGTGAAGTGTTGGAATTGTGGGCAACCTGGTCATGTCTGAAGGATTGTAAAGAGGAGAAAAAGAAGAAGAAGAAGAAGTATTCTTCCGATAATGATTCTTCTTAGAGTGATGCTGACGCCTTCATTGCAACCTTGGCTACTTAGGCATCAAATGATGTTTGGTTGATTAATTCTGGAGCATCTTTCCACATGACATCTCATAGAGACTTGTTCACTAAGTATGAACAATGCGATGGTGGAAGGGTGTACTTGGCAAGTGATTCATCTCTAGAAATATTTGGTCATGGAAGAGTTAGAATTCAATTCCCTGATGGAAGAGTGAAGGGAATCAATGATGTAATGCATATACCAAGTCTGGCTCAAAATTTACTTTTTGTTATAAAGCTGAATGATATTGGAGTGCAAGTCACGTTCTCTAGAAATGGCTGCAAGATGACTAGAGGCTCAATGGTGCTAGCTAAGGGTGTTTGTATTGGTACCTTGTATAAGTTGGATGCAGATGTTGTGCAATGCAATAGTTTCTCTATAAAGTCACAGAAAACTACTCATGGAGAAAAAGAGGAAAAAGTTCCTAATAGTGCAAACTCTATGGAAGTTAAACTTCCAATAGAAAATACTATGCTCTAGCATCATAGGCTTGGCCACATTGGTGAAAAAGGTTTTTAAAAAAATTGAAAAATAAAAAAACCTAGTTGAAGGGCTTGATGATTGTAACCTCGAATTCGAGTTTTGTGAACATTGTATATATGGTAAACAACGTCGTGTTTCATTTTACTCTAGTCCTCACAAATCTTCTGATTTACTTGATTACATACATTCTGATGTTTTTGGTTGAGTAAATGTTCCTTCTTTGTCTAAATCAAGATATTATATATCGTTCATTGATGATTATTCAAGAAGAGCATTTGCCTATTTTTTGAAAAGTAAAACAAAAGTGTTTAGTCATTTTAAGGAATTTAAAAACCTTGTGGAAAATTAGAATGGAAGAAAAATAAAAATTTTAAGGACTGACAATGGCGGTGAGTTTTGTTCTGATGAGTTCGAGAGGTATTGTAAAGATCATGGGATTAAAAGACATAAAACTACACACTACACTCCGCAGCAAAATGGAGTTGCAAAAAGGTTCAACATGACCGTGATGGAAAGAGCACAAAGTATGTTGAGTAGTGTTGGCTTGGAGGAGAAGTTTTGGGTTGAGGCAGTTGCAATAGGATGTTATTTAATAAATTATTCTCCTAATTCCACTCTTGTTGAGAAAACACCTTTGGAAGCATGGTCTGGAAAGAATCCCTCTCTGAGACACATTCGTGTCTTTGGCTGTGAGGCATATGCATATGTGCTGAATGAAAAAAGATCTAAATTGGAAAACAAGGCTGTTAAATGTATTTTTATTAGTTATAGTGCTGGCATAAAAGGATACAAGCTTTGGAATCCTAATACGGAGAAGGTTCTATACAAAAAAAGTGTTATTTTTCGTTATCTGAAACCTTCTAATATGGATCTATAGTCAGAGACAAAATACAAAAAATAAAAAGGATGTAGTTGAAATTCCTCTGACACCAGATAAAGAGGAACTAAAAATTCAAAATATACCTGAAACTGAGGAGAGATCAATTAGCTCTGAGAGTTCTGAAGAAGAAGATCAACCTCAACCTCAGCCTATGAGGAGGTCAACACATGAAAGAAAGCAACCTAATAGGTATGGGTTTTCTTTGTTAGATTCTACTTGTGCCTATGCTTTAATTTCTAGGACTGATGAGCCTAGGACTGTGAAAGAGGCATTTAGAATGTCTGACTCAAGACTCTTGGTTGGAAGCCATGAATGAAGAAATGGCATCATTAGAAAAGAATGATACTTGGAGTTTGGTGCCCTTTCCTGAAGGCAGAAAAGCTATTGGCTGCAAATGGGTATTCAAAAAGAAAATAAGTCTAGATGGCAATGTGGAAAAGTATAAGGTGAGGTTGGTTGCGAAGGGTTATTCCTATGTAGAGGGAATAGATTATGGAGAAATTTTTTCTCCTGTAGCTAAGCTGACATCTATCAGATTTCTTTTGTCACTTGCAATAGTGTATGACTTAGAGGTTGAATAGATGGATGTGAAGACAACATTTCTTCGTGGTGATATTGAAGAAGGGATTTATGTGTCCCAACCTAAGCACTTTGTGGAAAAAAGTAAAGAGAAACTGGTTTGCAAGTTAAAAAAATCTTTGTATGGATTAAAACAATCACCTAGAATGTGGTACCATAAATTTGACATTTTTGTTTTGTCATTGGGATTTGTAAGATCAAAATCTGATCATTGTGTGTATTACAAAGCTGAGAATGATCGTGTTCTTATTATTTCTCTCTATGTTGATGATATGTTGTTCATAGGCAATAGTAAGTTAATGATTTCTGATCTAAAATATCAGTTGTCTACAAAGTTTGAAATGAAAGATCTTGGTGCAGCCAAGTATATTCCGGGAATGGAAATAACTAGGGACAGAAAGAGTAGAAAAATTTGGCTCAGTCAGAGTAAGTATATTAACACTATTTTAGAGAGATTTTGTATGATTGATTGTAAGCAGCTAGTTGTTCCAGTCTTACAGGGAATGAAGCTATCTGTTGAAGACTGTCCAAAATCTCCTACTGAGATAGAGGAAATGACTAGAGTGCCTTATGCTAGTGCAGTTGGCAGTTTAATGTATGCAATGGTCTGTACAAGGCCAAACATTGCCCAAGCAGTGTGAGTACTTAGTCATTTTATGGAAAATCCTCGAAGGACACATTGGGATGTTGTGAAAAGGGTGTTTAGATATCTGAAGGGAACTTCAGAATATGCTTTGTGTTACCATGGAAATTTGGTTGAATCACAGAGGACTCTCAGCATTCGAGGCTATGTGGATTATGATTGGGCAGGGGACATTCACAATAGAAGATCCACCAATGGATATATTATCATGATGAATGGTGGTGCAGTTAGTTGGATGAGTAAGCAGTAGGTTGTAGTCACTTTGTCCACTACAGAGGAAGAATACATGGCAGAAACACATGCCTGTAAAGAAGAAATTTGGTTAAAATATTTGTGTTCTAACATTAGTTTTGATGCAGGACACATAAAAATTTATTGTGATAGTCAGAGTGCTATTTGTTTGGTGAAAAATCCTACTTTCCATGCCAGGACAAAACATATTGATGTGCAGTATCATTTTGTACAAGATATGGTGGAGGATGGAAAGGTCTCTTTAGAAAAAGTGGATACTCTGGAAAATGTTGCAGATGCATTGATGAAGCCAGTGAGCACAGACAAGTTCAGGTGGTGTGCCAGTTCGATGGGCCTTAGTGCCCATGAATTTCAGTAGTTTTGTTGTGCTCTCGAGGTGTCAGTAAGATCTTCATCAAGTGGGAGATTGTTGGAAAATGTGTCTCAATCTTACTGGCATGTCAACTCCTGAAAGAGAAAATTCGGTGAGACCCTTTGGAAGTCTTATCGACTAGTAGTAGTGTTCTAAATCTTTGAAGTGTTCAGGTCATCGAGACTTCACTTTTGTCTTGCCGACGGTAGTCATCGGCAAGACAAGTTGATTTCTATGAGGGTTCCTAACTCTTTCCGCCTAGGGAGATCTCTTGCCGATGGGTTGGTGTCTAATGGTTATTGGGGAGACTTGTGGTGACAGAAGTCATCGGGGAGAGGCTTGAACATTCAGCATAACTCATCCTGACAATGTTTGTCTTTTCGACGGTTATTCACAAGTATGTCATCGGGGAGACTCTTGGATGGCTGGTTTGCATTCGGTAAGAACTCTTAGCCAATGGACGTGGTCTTGCTGACAGGTTGGTGCTTTTGATATGACCTGTTGGTGATAGCATTCCTCTCACCGATGCATATGAACATTGGTATGACCTCTCGCCGATAGTGATGGTCTTGCCGATAGAGCTACATGAGTTGAACTTCGGTGTGACCTCTTAGCGATAAGGTTTGTCTCGCCAACAGGTAGGTGCTTTCGGTGAGAACTCTTTCCAATAGCACTTGTCTCGACAATAGATCTACACAGGATGAATTTGTGTTTGGTATGATCTCTCACTGATAGCGATGGTCTGTTTGATGCTTCTATAGTGGATATTGATATGATGTCTTAGCGATGGTGGTGACTCTGAGCGATAATGACAATTGGGCATTGCGGCATCAGGGGGACACGACCTAGTGTCTCACCAACATGCGACATAGTTTGAATGCCTTGACTGAATGACTATCCTACGTGGTTTGTTTTTGACCAATCAGAGAAGTAGAATGGGAACTACTAGCAGTTGGACTGTTGCGGCCGTTCCTATGAGGAAGATCAATAGACCATGATCGACATGGATATACTCTGTAATCAGAGATGATGATTGGTTCGATGAATAGTTTGATATGTGATTAGTGTGTATGAATTCAATTAAGAGAGCATTATAACTAGGATGTTCTGTACAAGATTGATCATAAAATTATGTTGTTGTAATGTGACATCAGAGAGTGAAGCCTGTACTCTGTATGTAATTTTTTTACTGTAATACAAAGGGGGTTTTTTCTTAGTGTGGTGGGTTTTTCTCCCGTAAGGGTTTTCCCACGTAAATCTAGTGTTCATCTGTGTATGTTAATTTCTCTATTTCTATTATTTCTTTCATGAGTATCTTAATTGAACTGTAATTGTAAAATTTAAAGTCACCTTTGCATTCTTCCCTGAGGTTTTGATGTTAGGAGAGTGTGTTCCGCACCTAATCTTTCCTTACAAGATCTAGGGACTGTTTTAGGACATATTGATGCAAAATGACCAATTTTACTACAAGAAAAACATTTGATAGGAAGCTTTCCTTTATACTTACATTGTCATCTACCTTTTGTCCTCACAATTAGTGCTTCCAATTCTTCTAGTTCTTTTTCTTCTTCTTCAAGTAGTTTCATTTCTTCCTCATACTTGAATGTCTTTCTAGAACTTTCTCCCAGATCAAATCTTTGCTTGTCTCTTCTGGATACAATAGCCTTGAATTCAGTTTTAGTCTTAGGAAAATAATCACCAAATTCACTCAACTCAAAGGCAACAATTTTTCCATTCAGTGTATCTCTTGTTACATTCATCAATGATCTGAATTCTTCAATAGCATGAGCCTTCACTTTGTAGGAGGTAGGAAATGATCTGAGCACCTTAGCCACAATTTCTTCCTCTTCTAGAGTTCCACTAGCACATCTAATACCCATCACTATTTCATTTACTTTTTGCATAAAAGAAGAAATGTTTTCATCTTCACCCATCTTAAAATTTTCATACTTCCCTTTCAGACTCTGTAGCTTAGCCATCTTCACATGCACATCTCCTTCATACAAAATTTCCAGCTTCATCCACATCTCATGAGTTGTCTTCTAACCTAACACATTTGTCATTTTTGAATCTGTTAGAGCACTCAACAAAGCTTCCATAGCCTAGACATTATTCTCACTCTTTAACTTCATCAGCAGTGGAAGGACCATTTTGAGGAATAACATATGCATTCTTTGTAATTTTCTAGAAAGGTTCACCAATGCACTTCAAATGAAACTCCATCCTAGATTTCCACAATGAGTAGTTTGTTCCATAAAATCTAGGACTATCCTTGTGTGATTCCATCTCGGATCACCTCAAGCTTTTAAACTACTTCAAAGGAACTTTCTCTAATACCAATTGTTGGAAAAATAAGGATAGGCAACTAAGAGGGGAGGTGAATCAGCTGTCACAAAATATTAAAACTTTTCAATACTTAATCTTAGATCTAATGAATGAATAATAAACCATGAACAATCAACACATCAAAAACATAGAGAACACCAAGATTTTTATGTGGAAACCCTGTTAAGGGAAAAAGCATGGTGGATGTTAGTGCGTAATATTATACCTTGTTAAAAGTATAATGAGAAAATAATGGGAATGCACATGCATTCAGGCACACTTCCTAGAGCTCATTGCTCAAATACAAGAGGGATCATTGCCCAACAATACAGTAATATGGATTAGATCCACAAATTATGAACTGAAAGAATAGCTTCTACACAAGCCTGATTACAATTCCAATTAAGAATAGAGAAACCTTCTTCACTCTTTGCTCAACCTTCTTCTCACTCTGCTCTGCAATCGAATGATAGGAACATTATTCACACATTTTCACTTTCTCTAGCATACATTCACTCCAATGCACACACTAACTTCACTCAAACAATCACTCTTATATATCCGCAACATGATATTTCAAGAACTTAGTAGGCTAGAAAATATAAAGCATATTTTTAAAGTCGGCCAAATCACAAATAAATTTGCAATGTGAATCCACCAAGTTTGGCCACAACATAGTGGAGACCCAAATTAACAACTTGAACACAAAAATATTTCAATTAATTCCATCTCGAAGATCCACAACACGCTACTACCATCATGTCGGCCAAGAACATGAAAAATCCAACATACAGAGAAAAAATCTTCGACCATGAACACATTGATCAATGTGGAAGTACCAAAAAGATAGAGCATGATCTAGAAGCATCCAAAAACAACAAGAACTAATAGACAAACATCTGCAGCACCAGAAACATACAAACTTCATTCAAGAACACTGAAATAACACAAAGAAATATTGTCAAAACACAACTGTTCACTACATGATCAGATCTTCACGTAGACCTCAGAAACTTTCGGTGGATGAAATAGATATACTCAGCAGAAAACCCTTTAATCCACACCAATTGATCTTCAACGTACAAAACAAGACACCTTCACGACCTTCATAGCTCCATAAAGAACTTGGAACACTTCTTTTAACAATTTTTTCAATATCCTCGACATATACAGATTCTGATGTATTGAAGGAAAATAGTGTTGACTATACATTTTTCCCCCAATTTAGCAGGCATATGAATCTACAAAAATATACACACTAAAGGAAATCTACTAAACATAAAAATTATCATATGCCAAAAGGATACTGTAGAGGAAGCAAATAACTCTTTGAACCAAGGAAGCATGGCCCTAGGCTGAAGATTTGCAAAACAAATGCATTAGACAAGAAAAATTTGCACTAGACAACAATGTTGGAATGTAAAAAGCTAAGATATTTGAGTCAACAAAGTAAAGAGACCTCGATCTAGAAGGTTGTCTCAGTACTATGCATTGTCCCCAAATTAAGAAATTACACAAAGAAGAATTCTAAGGTGAAGAGAGGAAGGGTGTATACTTAGGATGAAGAAGATGTAGATCTCTGATCTGGTATACGCGAGTTGAGAAGAGAGAAAAATGAAATGAATGCAAGAGTGATAAAAACAATCCCCGCTCGAGGAGGAAAACTCATATCACAAAATATAGGTGATAAAAGAAATCCCCACTCAAGGAGGAAAACTCGTATCATGAAGTATAGGTGATAAAAGAAATCCCCGCTCGAGGAGGAAAACCCATATCATGAAGTATAGGTGATAGAAGCAATTCACGCTCGAGGAGGAAAACCCGTATCACCAAAGATAGATGATAAAAGAAATCCCCTCTCAAGGAGGAAAACCTATATCACCAAGTAAGGATGTAAAGGAGCTCTATAGGTTCTTTGTCCTACAGAGTAAGACAAATAAGAGAATCATATGGCTACTACAAGCTATGTTGCAGGACAGTCATAGAAAAGATAGGTGTAGTTAGGTTGCCCCCAAGCTAGACACAAAGAATTCATTCAAGATAGGATCTTTCAAAGGGGGTCCCTCAGGAACCCTTAAAAAAAAATGGGGTCCACTCAATGGACGCTTCATTTGAAAGATAGAGAGAAGAGAGGGGGTCATTAAGAAGGACACACATCTTTGGAACAAGTTATCATCGCCCCTAACATACAGGGGAGGAGAACCATGCAAGATACTTAAAACATGCAAGATAGAGCTAAACCTCGATATCACTTGTCATGCAAAGAAAAGGCAGGTGCATCAATCAAATGGGAGTTTGATGGCACCTGAATCACAAAGTTGTTGTATTTTAAACTTCAAGGACTTACATTTACTAGTGGAATGGCCAAGCACTCGATGGTATGAGCAAAAAGAATGTTTTGCTTTATCATGGTTGTAAGATCTCTTAGGAGAAGGAAGAGTGATCAAGTGGGATTTTAGAAGCCACAAAAAAATATGCTCTTTCTCAGATAAAGGATGAGGAGTAGGAAGCAACCCTTTCTCTTGTGGAGAAAATTTTGACTTGCCACAACAATCATCCTTCTTGATAGGACTGCTAACATTAACCTCTTTAACATAAGTGTGATCATCTTCTTCAGAAGGAGGATCAACACCAAGAAAATTACAATTTGAATTTAGCTTACCCCACAATACAAAAGAGTAATCATCTTCAATAGTGGGTGTGGATGATGTTGTCAGAAGGTCTAAGTGGATCGGGTTGTCTTTTGGTGCAGGAGCACCTTAAGCTTTTATGTCTCCACCAAAAAAATTTTTTTAAGAAATTTGAATCTTTAAACTTAAAGCATTGTAAATGGCCATTTTTGGGCCCATTCATTTGTAATTAAGTCTTTGGGAGGTCAGAAAAAATGAAAGTTTCCAAAAATGTCAAAAAGATGCAAAAAGATGTAAAGATGAAAAAAGTTGCAAAACTTACAAAAAAGAAGAAAAAAAAAAAGAATATGAAGAGACAACTCGGTGGAAGAGGTAGTTAGATAGTTAGAAGATGAAAAGGTAGTTTCCTTAATAGATGTAAAAAGCTATAAAAATCATTGTAAGGCATGGAAGAGATCAACTTTGTAATCTTGGTCCAGATTTTGTAATAAAGTTCCTTGTTTTGTTATTTTTCTAAGTTCTTTGCAATTTACCAGTCCTGTACGGAATGTACATCAGTTTTTGGGTTGTAATCTTGTTATGAATTCCTAAAGGAGTGTGTGAGCCTTTAAGACAAGTTAATTTTTTGAGGTTATACTTGTGTTTAGTTCCAATTTCAATCAATTTTGTAAAACTGGTTTAAAAACCCAGTTAAGGGTTTGAGAGTCTTGTGAGGGTGGAACTCACCATCCCATGAATGTATGGTTAGAATATTGGGGGGATATATAGGTTAGATACTTTTTAATATGTTTTATGTTTTTTGAGTATGTATTGTAACAGGGAAGCTAAGAAATCAAAGTTTGGTTGCTGCCCACATGAAAAATACAGAATTTTCTCATGAAGATGGATAGCTACAAGTTGTAAATTGAGGGAAGATCATTCAAGGAGGCTGGAAAGTTGTTTCTAAAGCATGAGAAGATGTTTCTAAACATGATTCAAATAGAGGAAGAGTATGGAAAGGTTTTGAACAGACTAATCTATTGACCCTCAAACGTGAGGCATGTTTGGTGCAAGAAATAAGGGTTTTGTTGATTAATGTTTTATTGAGCCTTTCACTTCTTGAAAATTGAAGAATCTTGAGTTTTTTAATTGATTAAAAGAATTTTTGAGAGTTTTTCATGATTTGGTGGTGGTTTAAAGGTATTTTCTTCACAAATCTGACCTAATTAGGGGCTGGTAGTAGCAGTTTATCTTTTGGTTCTCATACTTTTTCCATAACAAGGGTATTTTCTCTTTTGGTATGTTAAAGGACATAAAAATGGGTCCCTAAATATGTCATGGGTTTATTAAGGTGCTTTGTGGTTGAAAATTAAATACCCAATTCAAGGGTTTGATTATCTACTAGAGTAATGAAGGCTAGGTTGCTAAAAATAGAGAATCTGATGAAATCAGTGAAGGAATGATTGTTTATGTTCTAAACCATCCTAAATGATGATGTTATAGATGTACCTATGGTTGGATAAAGGTGTAGGCTTAAACTTTTATGTTTTGGTGTTTGAGCAATGTGGATTCAAAGAAGGAATGAGGTCTTGGAAGGGTAAGATGTTTATGTTGGTTGCTTACAGAGTTCTCTAACCTGGTTTGTGCTTTGTTACAGTCACTATGATGTGGTTAAAGGTGTCTAAGTGTTTGGTAAGTGTTGGGAAGAAAAAATTGTTGTCTTGGGTGTTTGTAGTAAAGTGATTCCAAGGTATAAAGTGGAGCCATGACTGTGAAAAATAAGTAGTTTTGCTGGTACACTGCTTTGTAAGTATGTAGATGGTTCATTTTAGTCAAAGTTATGATGTATATAGTTACTTGGAGGTCTGAGAATAGGATAGTAGCATGATAAATTTATTTTTAATCATATTGCCTAGTTTGGGATATAATTCCTAATGCAGGAGCATCCAGTGGTGTAAGGGCAATCTTGCATCACCCAAAAATAGTTAAATTTCAAGTTTCTCAGTTTTTAGATGTTTTTATATTTTTGGATACCCTTTTCATCATAATGAAATTCCCAATTTACGGTTTTTATTTTCTATTCCTGGGTGGAAGGATATTGTAGTTTTAGTTTCCCAGATTTGCACTTGAAAATCTTCTGAGTTAGATTTGAGGCACTTAGAGTTCCCGGATTGGCCCTGAAACTTCCCAAAATTGGCATAGAAAATCTTGAGCATGTTATTGACTTCGAGACCTTTCCAACGGTTCAAACGGTTCGCGAATCGGAGTCCCAGATCAAAAGTTATGGCCCCGGGAAGTTGGCGCACTTTCTAGAAGATACAATTGCAAATGTTCTTTTGAAATTTGAACTTCAAGTTGTAATTTTTCAGTGCCAAACCGCCTAAACTCAAATTTGAATGTTGTTTTTGCTCCAAACTAAAGAGGAGCTCTATTTATGGGTGGGTTTCTAATTTTTGGGTAACATTTTGGGGACAAGCTCGCATATTGCGAAAGGGTGATTCTGTAGCTTTCTGTAATTTGCATGTGTTGTAGAACTTGGGGATTTGAGATCTTCTACATGTAAGAAGTTCCATTTTCTGAATAATAAAATTATTCTCTTGTTTGTGGGTTATTTTTCTAAGTCTCGGGTTGCGCCCTCATCAATTCCATAGAAGATTGATATGGTGTATAGTAGAGGATGTGAATGGTTCAATTTCTCTAATCAGTTTTTGATGTTATAACAATCATTTGATGCCTTGAAGCTTTGTAGAATGAAGAAACAAATGGAATTTTGTATGATTTTGGTGAAAGGTATAGTGGATTTGTTTCTTGTTCAATTTGATCTTTTCCAAAAAAGTGTTTGGGATAGAAGATCCTTGAGTAGTTGTGGTTTTGGTATCTAGTATTGCATCAAATTGGTATTAGAGCTGAAAAGTTTTTGAGGATTTGTAGTTTGTTGATGGTTGGTTAAGGTGGTTGTTGAGTTTTTATTGGTTGGTTGCAGGTGCTTGATCCATCTAAGCTGTAGAAAGAAGTTGTGAGTTTGTGAGAGTTTGTGTAGGTTAAGAAGAACCTGGTTGATGGTTGTCAAAAGGTGAGGGAGAGAAATCAGAGACACCTAGGTGAGGCAAGGGAGTTTGTTGAGTTGTTTTGAGTTGCAGTTAGAACCAAATGGATACCTATCTGAAGAAGCACTAGAGGTTGCAACCTGAAGAGTAGTATTCCACTAATGGGAGTAGTTGAGAAGATGAAAAGGTAATTGGTCAAAGAAGGTCAAGGATGAATTGTGATAGAAAGAGGAAAGTTTGCAAGGATAGTTATGTGTCCTTGGTTGAAAGGAAAGTCTTGTGTCCTTTTGAGTAGTAAATGTGAACCTGATGAAAGAGAATGAGAAAGGAAAAAGGAAAAGAAAAGACAAATATGAAGATAGAGTTGAAGGAAAGGGATGGAACCAGATGAAGGCAGATGAAGATTCAAAAGAAACAAAAGAAGAGGCAGTCCAAGACAAATTTGTAGCTGATTTGCAAGTGAAAGAATAAGATAACATGTTTTCAAGGGACTTGGAAAGCTTTGTTGGTTGGTTGTATGGTGTAGGAGCACCTTAAGCTTTTATGTCTCCACCAAACATTATTTTTGGTAGAAATTTGAATCTTTAAACTTAAAGCATTGTAAATGCCCATATGTGGGCCCATTCATTTGTAATTAAGTCTTTGGGAAGTTAGAAAAAATGAAAGTTTCCAAAAATTTCAAAAAGATGCAAAAAGATGTAAAGATGAAAAAAGTTGCAAAACTTACAAAAAAGCAGAAAAAGAAGAATATTAAGAGACAAATCGGTGGAAGAGGTAGTTAGATAGTTATAATATGAAAAATAAATTGACTTAATAGATGTAAAAAGCTATAAAAATAATTGTAAGGCATGGAAGAGATCAACTTTTTGATCTTGGTCCAAATTTTGCAATAAAGTTCCCTGTTTTGTTATTTTTCTGAGTTCTCTGCCATTTACCAGTCCTATACAGACTGTACATCATTTTTGGGATTGTAATATTGATATGAATTCCTAAAGGAGTGTGTGAGCCTTTAAGAAAAGTTGATTTTTTGAGGTTATACTTGTGTTTAGTGCCAATTTCAATCAATTTTGTAAAACTGGTTTAAAAACCTAGTTAAGGGTTTGAGAGTCTTGTGAGGGTAGAACTCACCATCCCACCAATGTATGGTTAGAATATTGGTGGGATGGATAGTTAGAGAGTTTTTAATATGTTTTATGTATTATGAGTATGTATTGGAATAGGGAAGACAAGAAATCGGAGTTTGGTTGCTACCCACATGAAAAATACATAATTTTTTCATGAAGATGGATAGCTACAAGTTGGAAATTGAGGGAAGATCATTGAAGGAGGCTGGAATGTTTTTTATAAAGCATGAGAAGATGTTTCTAAACATGATTCAAGAAAAGGAAAAGTATGGAAAGGTTTCAAACATACTAATCTATTAAACCCTCAAATGTGAAGCATGTTTGGTGCAAGAAATAAGGGTTTTGTTGATTAGCATTTTATTGAGCCTTTCACTTCTTGAAAATTGAAGAATCATGAGTTTTGTGATTGATTAAAAGACTTTTTGAGTTTTTTTGATGATTTGGTGGTGGTTTAAGGGTAGTTTCTTCACAAATCCAACCTAATTAGGGGTTGAAGCAAGAGTTTATCTTTTGGTTCTCATACTTTTTCCATAACAAGGGTATTTTCTCTTTTGGTATGTTAACGGACATCAAAATGGGTCCCTAAATATGCAGTTGGTTTATTAAGGTGCTTTGTGGTTGAAAAGGAAATACCCAATTCAAGGGTTTGATTACCTACTAGAGTAATGAAGGCTAGGTTGCTAAAAATAGAGAATCTGATGAAATTAGTGAAGGAATGATTGTTTATGTTCTAAACCAACCTGAATGATGATGTTACAGATGTACCTATGGTTGGATAAAGGTGTAGGATTAAAATTTGATGTTTTGGTGTTTGAGAAATGTGGAGTCAAGGAAGGAATGAGGTCTTGGAAGGGTAAGATGTTTATGTTGGTTGCTTTCAGAGTTCTCTAACTTGGTTTGTGCTTTGTTATAGTCACTATGATGTGGTTAAAGGTGTATAAGTGTTTGGTAAGTGTTGGGAAGACAAACTTGTTGTCTTGGGTATTTGTATTAAAGTGATTCCAAGTAATAAAGTGGAGCCATGACAGTGAAAATTAGTCATTTTGCTGGTATAGTGCTTTGTAAGTATGTAGATGGTTCATTTCAGTCAAAGTTATGATGTATACAGTGACTTGGAGGTCTGAGAACAAGATAGTAGCATGATAAATTGCATTGTAATTATATTTCCTAGTTTGGGATACAATTGCAAAGAAGATTGATATGGTGTATAGTAGAGGATGTCAATGGTTCAGTTTCTCTAATTAGGTTTTGATGTTATAACAGTCATTTGATGCCTTGAAGTGAATGAAGAAACAAATGGAATTGTGTATGATTTTGGTGAAAATTATAGTGGATTTATTGCTTGTTCAATTTGATCTTTTCCAAAAAAGTGTTTGGGACAGAAGTTCCCTGAGTAGTTGTGGTTTTGGTATCTGGTGTAACTATGGGAAAAATCTAGGTTAGTAGATTAGAAGCCAAATAAACTAAAACCCAAAGAAATAATGAAGAACATGGGAGGAAATAATCATGAAAACAAGAAAGATATCACCTTACGTCTTCAATCCTCCATGAATGACCTCCATACAACTTCTCTATTTGTTGCAAGATGAAGTTTTCCCTCAAATTTTGAGTGAGCAATCTATTGACTATGCCAAAACCAAAGAAAAATGTTGATGGATTTGATATGAAATGCTAAACTATGCAACTATGCAACTAGTAAGCAAAGACTAAAGTATGCCTAAAGTATGCCAAAATTCCAAGAGAGATGAAGTATGCCTAAAATAAGATTGCATGAGATGAAGTATGTTAAGAGTTGAATGACATGAGGTGACAAAATGACAGCAAAAATTTCCATTTTATAGAAAATGTAATTTTGGATGAATGGCTAAGATTAAAGATTGTCAAATGCCCTAGAATCAATGGACAAGATTCAATAAGAAAAACCACAATTAGGGTTAGGGAAATATTAGGTCAAATTCAAAATGAGCGGACAAGATTCAATTTGAGAAAATCAAATCAAGGGTTGACAATGCATGTGACAAGGAGATAAGATTGGCACAAAAAAAGAGGTGGTTGGAAAATTAAATAATAATAGAAATTATTTGATTTAAGAGGGAAAGTTATTATTTTGAATTAAAAATTAATTTAATTCAAAAGGGTGGGACCATGTGATAGTAAATAATTAAATTAAATTATTCATGAAGAGAGAGAAAATAGAAAGTGGGTCAATTTAAATAAATGATTTTATTTAAATTTTAGAAGAAAAGTCAAATAAGACAATTAAATAATTAATGATAATTATTTAATTAGGGAAGGCGACCAATAATTAAATAAATTGAGAAATTTATTTAATTATGAGAAGACATTAGACATTAATGACGTATTTAAACAAGTGACGCAAGCGTCGAGTTCCTGCCAAGAGGTTAAAAGCATCTAGCTATGAGTTAGAAAAAGTAATAGATAGGAGATAGGAATATAAATGTATTAAATATAGCTAGGAAAGTTTGAAGTAATTTGCAATGGTGCATTAATGCATGGAATGTTTAGGGTCCATGGGCAACGTGGTCCATAGAGACATGTGAACAGTTAACATGTGTTGATGGATGCATGCAAAATTGTATTTATGGGTACCATGTATACCTGGACTTTTTTATAGATATACCAATGAATACTTGTATTTTTATGTGTGAATGTATACATTTGCGAGAAGAAATATTCTTTATGATCTTAAACAGGAAGCAAAAATGTATTATTATTTTGTTTGAATTATTAAATGCAAATAACTTGAAACGTTTGTAACAATGCTTGAGCCATCTATGTATACATGTATGCATGTATACATGTATCCACGTGCACATAATGCATAGAAGAGTGAAAAGCATCCTCAGCATCTGAACGAGTCTGAAAGCATGATGAGACTCAATTTGTATTTGCAGTATTAAATGAAAGAAAACATGAGAAATAAACTACTTATGACCAATGCACAGTTTGTTAATTTGTTTTTTAATAAACCTTCTGCTCCAAAAATTCATTAGTCATTTCAATTCGAACAAAGTTTTGATGTAGGAATATTTCTAAAGCATTAAATATCATTTGCAACAATTTACAAAAACATGTGCATAGGCACTAAAAAAAAATGCATTCTTTACATGACCCATATTTATATGCATGGTGAAACAAAGTTGACCATATCTCTTTTTTTGCTTCTATGTCTATTTGTAAATAAAATTATGTTTAGTGTAATGTTCTAAAACACATGTTACGTTAATTAATACAACTGAGTTATTTTAGTTTATCATATGACAATATGCAAGTGCTAGTAGAAACACTAGTGTTAGGTGGAACATTGATAGGGGTAGCTCATTTGAGTGTAAACTTTTCTAAGATTAATCAATCTTTTTTTTTAATATAGTATGAAGGTTACTTCTATATAAAGCTATTGATTTTATTATAAATAAGATTTTAATCTTGTTTATAGAATACGGAAACTTTTTTTTGTGTATAGAACAATGTAATTATATTACAATAAATTCTTAGATGAATCACTAGAAAGCTATTGATTTTATTATAAATAAGATTTTAATCTTGTTTATGTAATACGAATAAATATTTGTGTATATATATTAAACAAAAAGTAATTTGCAAAGATATAATAAAGAACCTTATTACATGACGCTTTTTTATGTAATATGAATAAATATTTTTGTGTATATATTTTAAGCAAAAAATAATTTGGAAAGATATAAAGAAGCTTATTACGTAAGATAAAATGTAGCTACACTAAAATAATTCACATGTTTATAGCACTTTGCATGGAAATTATTGAGAGAGAAACATTTGTAACAATGCTTGAGGCATCTATGTATACATGTATGCATGTATACATGTATCAACGTGCACATAATGCGTAGAAGAGTGAAAATCATCCTTGGCATCTAAACGAGTCCGAAAGCATGATGAGACTCAACTTGCATTTGCATAAAGTTAGAAATGTTAGAAACAATTTGCATTTGAAAGATATACAAAAAACATTTATGATCGAAACAAAAGAATAATACATTATTGTTTTTTGAACAAGTGTATAAAGGATATCTAAAGATGCATTTGAATGCATGGATACATGTAAATATTTTTTAAATCTGTCAATACATTTTAGCCTCCAAGAAACTATGATATGTGCTCTTAGTTATTTGTAATAAACAAGATTTAGAAAAAATGTTTTGAAAAGAAGTCTTGAATACAACTCTATGTTATGATAGCTATTATAACCTTGATATTTTCTTCAATTTTTTCTTTGGTATGGTGTGAATTTTGTTGTGATGGATGAAGGTATATTTGAGCTATAGATAGATAAAGATATGTAAGGGTAGTAAAGAAGAATGAGCTATGTAAGTGCAACAAAGAGAAGGAATTGACAGAATGATGAGATGCAAGTAAGGTATATGAATGCTTTATGAAAAGTATT
Organism: Sequoia sempervirens; assembly: GCA_007258455.2. Taxonomy (NCBI): domain Eukaryota; kingdom Viridiplantae; phylum Streptophyta; class Pinopsida; order Cupressales; family Cupressaceae; genus Sequoia; species Sequoia sempervirens. Next base: position 85,610 of record VDFB02276428.1, on the reverse strand, counting down.
TGATATGGGAGGCAAGGATATGTGAGACTGGATATGAGAATGAATGGAATGTAAATGGTATGAATGTATCATTTTTGAGTTGTATGCTTAAAATTAAATGCAAGATATAAAAATTTGAATGAGTGAGTTGGATTAAAAGAAAAAAGGAATGCAACACATTGGTGTGATGCATCGCAAGCATATAAATGGATTTTGAAATATATTTGATTTGAGAATAAATTATTTGCAAGGGTGGAAATGGAAATGAGTGGATTTGATAGGATATGAAGTGATCATTTCTTCCAAGAAAGGGTGGAAGAATGTCTATTTTGTTATTGGTTATGCTTTGTAAAATCATCATAGGGCTGAGTGTCTCAATACAAACACAGAAGAAACATTGATGTCCCATTTCTCACTCTCCTTCGTACTTAACAAAGTGCCAAGATCCTTGAGCTTCCTCGAAATGTGACAAGAGAAGAATAGATATAAAATTATAATGATATTTAAGGATACAAGAGTTAAAAGAGAAAACAAAGCAAAAGTTGTTATGCATATACTATGAAAAGAATAAATATGTGGACTTTTTGATACATATACCAATAAATACTTGTATTTTTACATGGGTGTATGTACACATTTGCAGTAACAAACGTCCTTTAAGATCTTATTTAGGAAACAAAAATGTATTATTATTTTGTTTGAATTATTAAATGCAAATAATCTTAAACATTTGTAATAATGCTTGAGCCATCTATGTATACATGCATGCATGTATACATGTATCCATGTGCACACTATGCATAGAAGAGTGAAAAGCATCCTTGACATTTGAACGAGAAATTTGAATGGAAAACACTAAAATCGATTAGAAATACAAAATTTTCAAAGCACAATGAGACTCAACTTGCATTTGCAGTATTAAATGAAAGAAAACAGGAAAAATGTACTATTTATCACCAATGCATATATCGAAGGAATGCATAAATATAAGGATCCATGTAAACATTAATGCATGCATGGATGTATACATGTGTCCATGTAATTTGGTACATAAACAAGAATCTATAAATGCCTGTGTGCATAAAGTTAGAAATGCCAGAAACAATTTGCATTTGAAACATATACATTATTGTTTTTTGAACAAGTGTATAAAGGATATCTAATGATGCATTTGAATGCATGGATACATGTAAATATTTGTTAAATCTGATTACACATTTTAGGCTTTAAGAAACTGTCATACGTGCTTTTAGGGATCTGTAATAAACAAGATTTAGAAAAGACGTTTTGAAAAGAACTCTTGAATACAACTCTATGTTATGATTGTTATTTTCGAAGCCCTCAGTGTTTAATTGCATAACCTTGATATATTCTTCATCTTTTTCTTTGTTTGGTATGGTGTGAATTTTGTTGTGATGGATGAAGGTATATTTGAGGTATAGATAGATAAAGATATGTGAGGGTAAAAAAGAAGAATGAGTTATGCGAGTGCAACAAAGAGAGGCAATTGAGAGAATGATGAGATGCAAGTAAGGTGTATGAATAAGTTATGAAAAGTATTTGATATGGGAGGCAAGGATATGCGAGAGTGGATATGAGAATGAATGGAATGTAAATGGTATGAATTTATCATTTTTTAGTTATATGCTTAAAATTAAATGCAAGAAATAAAAATTTGAATGAGTGAGCTGGATTGAATGAAAAAAGGAATGCAACACATTGGTATGATGCAAGGCAAGCATATAAATGGATTTTGAAATGTATTTGATTTGAGAAGAAAGGATGTGCAAGGGTGGAAATGGAAAGGAATGGAATCGATAGGGTATGAAGTGATTATTTCTTCCAACAAAGGGTGGAAGAATGTCTAGTTTGTTATTGGTTATGCTTTTTAAAATCGTCATAGGGCTGAGTGTGTGAATATAAACATAGAAAAAAGACTCATGTCCCATTTCTCACTCTCCTTCGTACTGAACAAGGTGCTGAGATCCTTGAGCTTCCTCGAAATGTGACAAGAGAAGAATAGATATAAAAATATAATGGTATTTAAGGATAGAAGAGTCAAAACAGAAGACAAAGTGGAAGTTGTTATGCATATACTATGAAAACAATAAATATGGAAGATCATGAAACTGAAAAAATGCAAATGCTAATGCGTTAGAGAAAAATAAATGCATGGAGAGAGGAAAATGTAGAGCTATTCACAAATATATGCATGGATGCATTAACAAAGACATGTATACACAGAAAACAGAACTACATGGACAGATGGAGAAATGAATACATGTATACATGGATGCATGCATATTTGCATATAGATACAAATGCATATGTTACATGGAAGGATGTATTCATATACACATGTAAATATGGATGAAAGCATATATGCATAAATGCATGTATGGACAATATGCATGAATGTACGTCAACATATAACTTTTAATTTTGTTATATTGGAAAATTAGCATTTATCTGTTTCTATTTATTAGAATAGATTTAGAAATCATTATTGTTATAGAAAATCAGTGAAATGCGATCGCATAGATTGATTAAATAAATTAAAGAAAAGGCATAGCTTATAAAACTAGCGAGTAGAGGTACATAATCCATGAGTGCAAATTAAATGCATTGAAATATCAGGAAAATGCGAACACATAGAGAGGTCAAAATAATTGAAGCAAATGGATTAAATGGCATCTGGCTAGTGGGGAAGGTTCTAGAATGGCTTGGTGGCCATGGGTGGCCAGCATACTTTGGCCATTTCATATAGATTTAAGCCAGTTGTAATGCATCATAGCTGCTTTTTGGACATTGTATTCTGTTGTACGTGCTTGTGTTCTAAGGAAGAGTATTGTATATGCATGCACAAATGCATATGTGCATGTAGTACATGCACACATGCATAGATGGATGCATAGACACATGTATGCAGACAGAGATATATATGTTACAAAGAGAGGTGTGCAGATACATGAATGTGTAGAAATATGCATATATGCATCTGCAGATGGGCAGAGACAAAGACAAATACATGGGTGCATGAGTCCATACATGCATATATACATGTATCCATGCAAGATATCGATAGATGCATATATACATGGATGTGTGCATGCAATGCATAGGTGCATATATGCATAAATCGATGTATACATGTAGCCATAGATACATCCATACATATATAGACAGATGCATGGAGAGATGGCGAGATAAATGCATCAATTGATATATGCATGATTGCATCTAGGGAAACATAGATACATAATGAAATGAAGAAAAATACACATTTATATATGCATATAAGGAAGTGTTGATGGTGTTTTCTGCACAGCAACAACTCAAACAAAAAATGATATTCTATCTCTCTTGAAAGATAATCTTCAACAATAAATTTCTGAAAATCACCCCAAGGTCTCTCGGGTGTCAATTCTTGACGATGAATAAACAACTCAGATAATATGTGAAGATGCTGGTAATCACAATCGGACCTTACTACAACCAAACTGTATCTTTCCAATTTATCAAATTTTGCAATATTATGATCTCAAATCCTAAATCTAACCAAATAATAAAGAAATAACAAAAGATGAAGGTGAAAGAGATATAATGAAATCTAAATTACTTCCAAGATGAACAATGCAAATGATAAATTCCTAGAATGGACCAATCTCAAATAACCAATTCCTGCTTAACCCACAATGCAATATCGCAAGAAAGGTGCAATCTTCTAAGGCATACAGATTTTCAAATCATAGACATTCATCTACAATCGAACTAAGCATTAATAGATGTATGGTCCAGGTTGACTTCACCAGTCTACTACAATCAGATAGTTACTGGGAGTATAGACCAGAGATTGCTACAAACATCCCAAGCATGAAACCATAAACATTATTCACCAAACTAATCCAATTCTAAATTTAATATCAAATCTTATGTCTTCAAGCAATTTCAAAAGATGGAACAACAGGAACCATGCAAGATAAACTAACACAAAAGAATTCACCAGAAAAACCACAATGCCTCCAATTGTATTAGATCATTAGAATCTAGCAACAATTCCATTGTTCTGTGTTACAACATTTTCTCCAAAGAACTAACTACTATATCTACTACAGAATGCTCTGGCTCTTTCTTAATCTAGCTTATCTCTATTATCTGTCTAACTCCTTACAAATGAGGCACAAATGCCATTTATAGAGAACCCTCAAAACATGTCAGCCCAGCCAAACATTTACAAAATAAAATAGCCAAAACAAGTCGGCCTCATGACTTCAAAATAAGGCATACATTAAATGCTGATACATCATCAAGGTCAGCCAAAACACATTCCTCAATGCAACCCAGATCAACACATGCCCTACAATAATAGGGAAGCACAAATCACGAAATTCACATTAATTACCGCCTCCCTTATCCTTATTCTAATCCAATGACTCATGAACCTTCAAAAAAACCTTATCCAGCTCAGCAACAGGTGGCAAGGGTAGGACTTTGAGCCAACATTCAATTGATCCGCTTTCTTCCCTTGACCACTTAACTGTTGTATCCCAATCACCCCTATACGCTAAGTACTTATCCACCACAGCCAGATAAGTAGCCGCATCATCCAACTGGTGCCCTGTCATAGAATTTTCAATATTAGGGGCATAGACATCATGCCACCATTCCCTCAGTTGCTCTAAGCTCAAGTATTTAGGGGCGATCTTCCTCTTGCCAGTCATTATCTCAAAGAAGGCGATGCATCCATCATAAACATTGGTTAAATCACCATCCATTTGCTTCCTTTGCTTGTAAATTTTCTTGATGGTTTTTTGTCGGATTTGCAGGGCCTCAAACCACTCCCAAGGCTCATTAACCCTAGATGAAGAAAGAATTCCATCAACAACCAACTGATCCTTACTATACCCCATGACTGTTTTGGTTTTCTGCAATAAGAGATCAGTATCCTCCTTATCCTGAGCTAAAACATAATCTAATAAATCCTTAGCCCTTATTGCATCCTTTCCAGTTGAAAGGATCTCCTTTATTGCATCATCTTCCTTAACCTATACTTCCTTTAACCAATTTACTGTTGCCAGAGTAGAAGCTTTCATCTTTTCCATTTCAGAAATGGTCTCCTTCAGCAAGAAACTAGCAGAAACAGAGGAGGATGGGTGAAAAGACCGCAAAGGCTTCATTAAATCTTCTAAACATTTTCTAACCCTTTCATTTTCCTTCTTTAGCTCATGCTCAGACTGTGTTTCTTTCCTTAATCTCCCAATTATCACTGCACTGGACCCCTCATATTCATCAATATCTTGCTCCATAGAAGTAGGCCCAAGATTAATGGTTTGTACATCATAATCCTTCCTGGTGACCTCATCTTTGCTTTTACCAGCAGCATGAGTAGCAATATGAATAACCTTGTTACTAGCTTCATCTCTTTCAATCTTTGAAACCACTTTGGCTGCCTTCTTCTTCTTTCCCTTTCCAATCTTAGCCAACATTTCATCCCAGTTGAGAGGAGTTTCCTTCTGATTTCTTTGTCTAGCCAATCCGGAACAGTAGGATCCACCTGGATTTCATCCTTCTTAACCTCTTCATGCTGATTTGACATCTCATTCTTTTCCTCTTCAAGAGACTGACCACCTTTGTTTTCCAACTCTAGCTCCTCCTCTTGCAGTGGTGATGGAGTCTTAACAATGACATCCTCCTTCTCAGGAGATCTATTATCTTTGCTATTTGTAGGAGAATCCTCATATTGTACCAATGGGGAATGATGCACCTCCACATGTCCTACCTCAAACTCAGCAGTTGCGCCATAAAGTTCTCCATCCTTAAACGGTTCTGCCTCCTCACTGGTCTCATGCTCTTCATGAGTTGTTTGCTCAGGTATACCCAATGAAGGAGAGGTATCTTTTTGCTGCTCTACAGTGGCTGCCATTGGAAGAGGATCTGCCTTTTGCATAGTCTCCTTGGGAGATGGAGTTCTTGACCTTCTCGAGTAAACCTGAGTTTTCTCTCCTGATCTCTCCACATCAACCACATGAGGATCCACCTTATCCTTAGAAGTCTCTGGATCCTTCTTCTTAGAAGCCCTGGTTGTCCTTGTCCTTTTTGGTTCTGGAGGAATGTCCTCTTTTTCGGTTTTCTCAAGTTCCTCCTCTTCAGTAGACTTACCTATTTTTACAGCATGACTTCTCTTCTTCCCCCTAGGCTTTCTTTTCTTTTCAGGCTCACTCTCCTTAGGGCCTCTAATTTTAATCTTAAAAGGTGAGCTTACCTTAGTTCTGTCTGCAGAATCATCCTCACCGAATTCCTCTGAAGTGGAATGAGCATTCAAATTTCCCATCAAATTGAAAGTACAGGGTACCTTTTCGCTCTCTAATTCCCATACCTTATGTTTCAGCCATGACTTGGTAGATTTTAGAATGGGAGCCATCAATTCCTCCAGCTCAGTTATTTCCTTTTCTGACCAATTTATCTCCCTAATGGGCCTGTCTTTAACTAATTCAAATGCATGATCCTAGACTAAATTTCCATCATCTTCCAACTGATCATGAATCAACTTGACATTATACATTCTAATCACATTAGCTGGAAGCCTAGAATATCTTTTCTTTCTCACCTCAAAGTCATCCTTGCTATTTGCCCAGTAGTCTTCTAGATCATCTTTGTGATGATATTCTTTAGTGGCCTTCTTCTGTGCTTCGCCAGTGATATCAAAGCCTGCCCTTTTAGAGTGGAAAGAAAAAACAAAGGTACTCAATTCCTCCCCTGATGCATGAGCTGATTGGATTGAAGGGAAAACCTCATCTATACCAATTCTCAAGGGAAAATCCCCACCAAACCCTGTCTTATGCTTCTCTCTTTTAACAACAGCATCGAAATCACATATCTGTTGGGTAACCTCCAAAAGTATGATATGGTCCGTAGGATATCTTGGCAATATGTATGGAGCGGTGGGACATCCATCAATTCTGATATAGGAGAAGGTAGGGAATTGTATGAACCAGGCTCCATATCTCTTAATCAATTCCTTTGCTCCATAAAAAATTCTCACATGTTCTGCATTCTGAAGCAACCTAGTAATATGCATAATAAATGCATCATTTGCTCTTCTATAATTTGAATTCCCTAGGTGCAACTCAAGGTATACCTCATAGATGACATCCTATCCAAATGTTCCTTTTGGACTCAATCCCCTATATGGATAAAATCTGGCAAGCACATATACCACATAGGATGACATGGTAAACTTCTTTGTCTCCAACACATCTCTCAGCTACCTGTCAATCATTGCACTGATAATCCCTACCCAATGATAATTGATACCTTGCTCAATCTTGTTGATGACATGCACCATCCAACTCTCCAACACCCCAGTACTCTTCAAGCCAGCTACCCTGCTCAACAATGTGATTGCATCATATATATCTTGTCTGAACTTGACCCTGTGTAACTACTTAGGCAGCTTGGAGAAATGAGATTTTGGCTTTTCCAACCAAGAATTGATCATCTACTGGGCTTTGGTAGGTTAATCCTCATAGTAAGTTCTAGCCAAGTCCATGTACAAAGCACACACACATGGCAAGTCTGGCATATCAAATGCCTGGGCAATGGAAACTGGATTAAAATTTGCCAACACTCTCCCATCAGTGCTAACAATCCTCTGCGTATCAAAGTCATAATGCCGGGCACACTCTAATATCAATTCATAGCATTGAATTGCAGGAGGAAATCCGACCACATGAGCCAGTCTGGATTTCACCATTCCCTTGGTCAAGACTGATAAATCCTTCTTGGCTAACCTCTCTTTGAATTCCTCGTACCTCCAAGCTCCCACATTGATATCCGAGACCTCTGACCAAACCGAAGCCACCTTACTATCCAACAATTGACCCTTCACATCTAGCCTTATCTTCTCAGCATCCGAAACTAAGGATCCCTTTGTGTCTCCCTTGGCCTTTCCTGCTGCTACCTTGCTTGATTCAGCTTGCATTCATAAAAGAGCCTCATGAGAATCCAATTATCATCCATATTTCAACCAAAGGTTAGCCTCGAAACCACAGGAAATCATTAAGATAAATCATTAATCATCAATCTTGAAAAAACTGGGAAAATGAAGTAATCCGGGAAAATGAGGTAATCTGGGAAAATGAGGTAATCCAGGAAAATCCAGTTAGGGTAGAATTCAGAGAAATCTGACCCAGACGGACTCCCGCTGCCAAGACATCATTTATCAAATAAATCGTCAATACAGACAAAAGAGATGCATAATTATCATGAGATTCATTCATTTAGTAACAAGAAATCATCATCCAACCTTTAATTCATTGCTTCAACTTCGAAAATCAAATTCAAACAGAACCAGGCAGAAAATCGAAAAAATCCAGATAGTTCGGATTTCCGCAGACAGCTTGAAATTCTGGGAACTCATCATACTTCAGTGAAATAGAAGAATCCGAGAAAATCCAGGTGCACAAAAATTTCGCGGACACCTAGGAAACCCGACGATCATTTGACGCGCAGACCATTAATCGAATGACCATACAAACCTCCCTATCTGAATCTAGCGAACATGAATTCAAGCCCAACAAGCCAAATCTCGGTTGCACATGAATTTAACTCCCAAAAACTCCCAAATGGTAGACCTCTTTGGCGAAATAATGATGTCCTAAATTTGGCTGTTAAACCTTCACCATGAGAACTAAAGCGAGCTTGAAATTTAAACACAATCCCTCAAAATGATGAAACTAGGGTGCACCAGGGTCTCAAGTGCTACGAACAAGGTCGAGCAAGATGCAAGACATGAGGATCATGATGATTCCACAAAAATTTAACACCCTTGGGCAAATATACCGAAACCCTACCTCCACCAATTCTACCAGATTACGCGCCAATAAGTCAAAGCCCTAGCAGGAACACCTAGTTACAGGGGAGTACGCGATATTCAATTGATAAACAAAGGGATGCACAGATCAGGCATTAAAACCCGTGGAAAGGTGAGTTCAAACCCCAATTCGATAAATATGCAATCATGAAAATAAACAAGGGCCGACCCGAATAACCACCAAGGTTCAATCAAGGCGCAAACAAAAGGAGAAGTCAACAATGACTTACCATGAATTAAATCCGAATGAAACTCAAGCCCAAGGAAGTCATTGTGAATCAGGGAGCCCTAGTGACGAAAATATTAGCATAGACGTCCAAGCAATCCACATACGAACAGACCAAATCCAACGACCAAGGCTCAAAAAGAACAAACTCAAGTGCTAGAGCAAAATAGCAAATGAACAATGAGATTAGAAAGGAACTAAAAGCCTTTAAATCTGCTCACAATCACGCTAGAGAGGACGTACCTCAAGCATTAATGGCCGATAAGACATATTGAGATAATTTGAAAACCTGAAGTCAAAACGGAATCCCAAAAAAATCTGAGCCAGCCGGACTATCCTGGTGAGCATAAATTTCACAGATGACGCACCCCTCCGGGACTTCGACAAAGTCCGGGAAAATCCGCGTGACCCAGAAAATCTCGGATTTAACCAGAAACCTGGATTTCGGAAAATCCAACATTGACAGAAGATGGACCAGGACCCAGAAAAATTCGGGTGAGCCAGAAAATCCTGGACACAGGTCAAAACCCGGACTTCCATTAAAAACCAAGTTTGATCAATTCAACCTTCAGGGTAAGACCAAGGCAAGCAAAACCAACATCCCAAGACCTTAAAAGGACAAATCAAATAAAAACCAAAGGTCCAAGAGACATCCGAAATAAAGAAACAAAGGGTCCCTACTCCAAGTGGGGCGTGTGTGCAAAATTGCACAACATGAAGCATATAAAATTGAAATATGTTTAGCATATTGCAATCAATGAGTATTTAGACTAAGCGCCTTGATAGTGGCATGTTAACTGTGTCATTGTTATAGAGTTTGTAGTGCTCATTTACCCTTGTAATAATGCATATGTAATTAATTAGGTAGCTGCTAATTAGTCTTTAAATACATAACAATTAAAAGAAAGAAATAATGATAATTATCGTTGTGCACATTTCAGCTATTAATCAAAGCCAATTAACAAAGTAGCAATGGAAAAGCATGTGCATGTTAATATGTTAGAGAGCGTTTATTTGTGAATAAGTGTATAAGGATGCCATGAGTTGTGATTTCTACTTGCATGTAGTTGTATTAAACAATTAATAGTAAGTATAGAATGACCCCATCGGGTTGGGAACTGAAAGAAATAAAGGAAAGAAATAATTATAACTATCCTTCTACAGATTTCACTTATTAATCAAAGCCAATTAACAAAGTAGCAGTGGAAAACCATGTACATGTTAATATGTTAGACATTATGTATTTGTGCATAGGTGCATAAGGATGGTATGTATCTTTAGATTTTAGATTGCATAGGTAACATGCTCTTCATAGTCATCTAGCTAGGGTAATATGATCACTTTGTGCATATTGGTATTTAATTCTGGAAGTTGATGTTTCAAAAGTTATTTTTTTTATTTGGAAAGTGGTATTTAACTGTTTTCTTGTTTGTGTTTCAAAGTGAATGCATTAAATGGCATGTGGATTTATCATGTAATATATATTTAAGTGACTAGAGATGCATTGTGATTACTTTGACCATTTCATTTTTGTTATTCTATAGATCTGTGTAGTCACAGGAGATGTTGTTGCTGCAGAGCCAAGACCCAGAAATGAGCTACTTGATACATGTATCCATAGATACATGGATGTGGACATCTATCATGGTATCCATAGATGTGTAGATACATGTATCTATGAATAGATGTATCCATAGATACATCGACACATAGATGGATAGATGCCTATATACATATGTACATAGAAGCACAGATACATATATGCGTGGATGCATCTATAGGTAGAAGAATACATAGAAACATAGTTGGATGGATAGATAGATAGATGCATAGTTGGATACATAAATGCTTAAATATGCATGTATGGAAATATCCATGGATTGCATATGAAGTTGCATAGATACATATATCCATGGGTGCATGTATACATAGATGCATGTATTGCAGTACACATGGATGCATGTATATGTGTATCTCTGGGCAGGATGCATGGATGCATGTAAATAGAAGAATTTTGTCAAATGTTATAGCTATTGTCCTCATAGGCACATATGCAAAAAATGGAAGCATACAAAAGGCAAGTGAACTGTTTGACAAAAGTCGTGGAATAAATGTGGATAGATGAAATGTGGTTCGAAAGGGATTAAGTAAAAACCCTTTTGTCTATTATGTTGACTACATATGAGCCCTGTAAAGACTATATATCTTCAATTGTTGTAGAGTTGTGCCATAGAGAGAGCTTTAGAACCAATGTGTTGTTAACTTGTGCTGTAATGAGAAGTTTGGAACAATGTAAACCTAAAATCTGCAATTGTAGCAAATTTTTCAAGAGAAGAGTACAGGGTGAGTTTCTAGAATGAACCTTTTTCTTTGTTTACAATTGCGAAATGCAAGTAGGGTTTCACAGTGCTTTAAGGAATTCTTATAGTTTGATTATAAATTCATATTTTAAACTACTTTTAGTATTATCTATTCGAATTTCTTGTTGAAATGAGAAGGTTTCATCCGCGTTTGATAGGAATTATGTAGAAACCCTCTTGTCCATTTTACTTCATGCATGTGAGCCCTGTAAAGTTTGTATATTTTTTATTATTGCAAAGCAGTCCCATAAAGAGAGCTTTGGAACCAAAATTATTTCAGCGTGTGCGATAATGAGAGTTTTCTCCTTAAATCTTGTTATATATTCAAAGACTAATTAGCAATTCAAATAGCGTCCCCTTTAGTCAGATGCCATTCAATGCATTGAGTTTGCATAAATGAATTATGTACCTTCAGCTACTAGTTTTAATCAAAGTATGCATATGGATTCATAATCAAAAGCTCTTTCCCGTGAACCCATTTTTAATTTGCTTATGCATTTGCCCGGGATGCTTTTAACCGGTAGCATCGGCCAATCACATTTTTCCATTTAACATATTACTTATTTTTTTGTATAGTTTGAATTTGGAGAGCTATTTTATATATTGGAAAATTAGCATTTATCTATTTTTCTATTCGTCCGAGTAGCTCTATAAATCATTATTGTTTTAAAAATTCGGGAAAATGCGAATGCATAAATTGATTAAATAAATTTAAGCAAAGGCATAGTTTAAAAGTTGGCAGCTAGAGGTACGTAATCCATGAATGCAAATTAAATGCATTAAAATGTCAAGAAAATGCGAGCGCAATGCATGAATGCAAATTAAAGGCATTAAATGGCATCTGGCTAGAGGTGAACACGCTGGAATGGCTTGGTGGCCATGCGTGGACAGGGTACTTTGGCCATTTAATATAGAGTTAAGCCACTTGCTATGCATCTCTATTACTTTGTGTGTGTTGTTTTTGTGTTCTGTAAACCTGTGTTCTCTAAACCTAAACTCTGCAATTTCTTTGAGCTTTTTCGCTATGATGAAAGCATAAAGGATAAAGGAATTTTGTGAACTGTTATAGTTAATGTGCTAATAGGCACATATGCAAAATATGGAAGCATACACAAGGGAAGTGAATTGTTCAAAAAAACTCCTCAAAGAAATGTGGTCCCATGGAATGCAATAAGTGTTCATAATGGACACTTTGGTTTTAGCAAGTTAACTTTGTCAAATAATGCAATTTGACATGAACAATGTTGAAGCCATGACATGAACAATAGAACTATTCAAAACTGAACTCTATGCCTGTAATAATTATTGCAAAAGCTGTAAATGCCATAGATGAAATAATATGAATAAAATTTTAGTTTCTGCTTTTCTTGAAGTGCAATGAAAAAACTGCTATAAAGGCATAACACAAGGTTGTGTAACATATTGCCACTCTTGTTTCTAATTTCTTTGGACATGAATGCTTTACACATTTGATTGCAATAGTAACATGTCTACGAAAATGGAACAATATAGATCATAAATCAGTAGTTTTAAGTTTGAGTATATATGTATCTTGATACATATAAGCTCGATTTGGCATTTACGAAAACAACTGTTATCTACGGTGAAAGAGCTAATTAGTGTTCCTATATGTGATATCCATAGAACAAAATAAATTTCTACAAGGCTAGAGTGGCACATCCATAAATGCATGGACGCATGTATATGCAATTGCATACAGGGATACGTAGAATCTTAGATGAATACATTCATACATGAAAATGTGCATATGTGCATATGGACATAGAGGCATATATACATGTAAATATGCATATATGCAGCAAAAGCAACAAATGGATTTCTCTATATAGGAATGTACTTTATACATTAGAATGCATGATGGAAAAGTGACTATAAAGTACAATGCATAAAAGTAGTGTTGAGACTTAGTTGCATTAGCAGCATAAAATGAAAAAAGTTAGAGGAAAATAACTATTTATTGCCTCAAGTAATTTGTTTATGGGTCTAGAGTGTGCAACCATAACAACTTCTACTCAATCACCATAAACTCTCAAAAACATAACAAATAGAGAGAAAATATTGGAAAAGCTAGAAACGACATAATGCAAAAGGAAACATTTAAACTATATAGTTTGAATGGCATTATGCATAGAGGGGTAATAATTATTGAACATATAGGTCAGATGTAAATAGAGAACCACTATCTTCGTAGGTTAAAAAACAAAATTAGATTTTCAGATGTCCATATTCGAGAAGACTTTAACATAGTAACCTATAAAAGTGTCTAAATGTCTAATAGCAATTGAGTATTTTAAAACCAAAGATGTCTTTAACATGCCAAAACCAGTGAAATGTCTTGGAGCATGGAAAGGTGAAAAAGTTAAAGTCTGAACAATGTAAATATGTACTCTTGTATTCCTAGTTTCCTGTAAAGCCAAGAAAATGCTACGTATTAGAAACATAGTTTGTATGGATGGTGATATGAGGTACTGGTTCACAAGAGAAAAAGTTTACATATGAATGACTTTTTTACCTTCTGGTGATGTTTCCTGTTTATTTGTCAATGCAAATGGCTTCAACAATGGCATTGTTTTGTTCAAGGCTAAAATGTCCTTCACCACTAAAGTCCCGTAGGATGAATATCACTGCTGACTTGTCCTTGATATAGTCTTCATAGCTGAGGTTTTACAGTGTGGGAAATAGACGGTGCATGGTGACCTGGTCAATTGAAGACTGAATTTTTTGATTGTCATAAGTTGTAATGATAGTTTTAAGTTGCAAACAGAATGTATAATTGACTTGTTGGTTGCACTGTTTGCAGTGAGAAGTTTTTTCTTGGAGTGTGCCATAAGCAGTGAATTTACATTTGCATTTTGGACAGCATGCATGAAATGGATTGGAAAATGCATTTGCTGCTTTTAGAGTACCAGAAACCTATAGAATATGGTTCAAAATTGTTAGAGGAGACAAAAAATACAGGTTTGGATGCGATAGTTAAAAAAAAATGAATGTCGTTACCTTAAAAGTTGAATGTAGTAGGCTGTTGAGTTTTTCCAAGCTTCTTTTGTCATTCAAGTTACAGATGAATGTTGATCGACATGTGTGAAACATGTTCTTTTGATCTATTTTTCTTACAACATTCTTGAAAAGCATTGTAGGTGTTTTATTTGTATGCAACTGGTCTTCGATTGCAAAGTATTGTTGCTCATATGTTGACCGTAATAGCACCTGTGATTCAATGAGAGAATTATATTTTGTTACGGGAATTGTTATAGAGACCACTGTAGAACGAGAAAAGGTTGAAATTGAAAGAACATGAAAAAGTTTTGTAGACCGAAATACCTGTGCTCTGTCTATGTCAATGTGGCCATCTTTGATGTCAACTGCAAATTGGGTACCCATTTTCTTGGCACCAACTACTAGCGCAGCTATTGTGCCAGCTGGGTACTCATTTATAGTTGTTAGCAGTTGGCTGATAGTCGTACTTGGAATGAATTTGTACTCTTGACAGAGGCATGGGATGTTTTTAGTGGTGCTTATGTTTGTTAAAATAAAAATGCAATCATAGTCACCTCTGTCATAATTTGTCCTAGGTGCAACTTGAAAATCTGAGATTGAGATAGCTGACCCTGGGACTATTTTAGGCTCATGTTGACACACATTTAACGTAATTGTCATTTCTTCTTTGTGATATGTTAAATGAGCACACAACATTTCCCGTGTTTTGTTGGCCTTATCCAATGTTGCTTTGTAGACAACAAGTACATCACCTTGGAAGGTGTCTCCAGCTCTTTTTGCATTTAGTTGTTTGATTGAAACAATCTTAGGTTTCTTGACACTTGTCCTACAAGGAACAAGGATAATGTCAATTGAATGCTAATTTAATATTAGAAAGCTGGGCAGATGGTGGTACAATGAAGAACCAAGCACTTTACCGTTGTGCTGACTCTTCCTATGTAATTTGCACTTGTTTTGCCTATCTTTTTGATACATCTTTTGGTGTCCTGCAAAGAATTGGAACAATGTTATTTGAATATTTGTGATTTGGGTGAATGAGTATGAAGGAATAATACTATGAGTGCTTTACTGTTGTGTTGATTCTTCTTGTGTGGTTTGTATTTGCTTTGATTGTCTTTTAGTTTCATCCATAGATCTCCTGCAAATAATGGATATAGCATTGAAAAAGGCATTGCAAAGCATAAGAGTGATATAAGGCTATAAGTTCTATAAAGTTGAATTTGTCTATTGGGCAACATGCAATTTTAGGAAAATTGGATTGTGATCAGTCCAATATGATTCTGATTTATAGATAGAGCATATATTTGTAGTCATATTGGACCAAATGTGGTCAATGACTGACTTGCTCATGCTATGTTGTTGGTTCAACATAAATTGTATATTGTTCTGCTGCATATAACTGTGAAGTATTTTTTTGCTTCTGCTTTCTGAAAACATGTCCACATTAAAATTGCCTAGAATGTACGGCATGTTTTCTAAATTTGTGGATGCAATAATTATTTGCAAGATTATGATAACTTCGTGTATGGCAGTTGCAAGTCTTGCATAAATATTACAAACATTGAGTTCATTGTTAGATAGCATTACTGTTGATGTGATGGCTTCAATATTTGATGTTTCATGTTGTTTTGTTTTTGATAGGAATAAATGTTTCTTGGTTAAAGTTTCTATGCCATGTATGTTATGTACAAAGAAGCTATCAAAATACTGCAGCAAGATATTTAGCTCAAAGGGATGCATATGTGTTTCTTGGAGACACAAGATATCATATTGCATTATGCCATAGTCATTGACAATGTCTTTTGCATGTGCTTTCAAGCTACGAGTGTTCAATGTACATAGGAGCATATGTGATTTGTTTTCTGAACATGTGCTTTGGTTATCAAATTTCCATTGTGCACATGTCTGGAGACGAGACATTTCTAGTTGTATTTTATCTTTAACTTTGAAGTTTTTTGTAGTTAAAGGTTGTAACAAAAATAATGATTCTACTGATTTTGTTCGTGATAGAGCTATATAGGTTAGCCCATGCTGTCTAATGCCTGTGGGATCAAAATCCAAGGCCTCCATTGTTAATCCTTGGGATCGATGTATGGTTCGTGCACATGCTACTTGTAGTGGGAATTATTTTATAATTGTAATTTTCTTGTTTGTTCCTATTTTTTGGATTGGCCTAGCAATGCATTGTATAGGCACCTAGTCTTTGTCAATGATAGTAGAATAGCATTGTGCTAGTTTTGTGCATTGATGATGTCCGATTGATGGGTCATTAAATTTAATCCAAACAATATCAATTTTGTTTTGTGCTGTATATGCTTTAAAAATTCCATCTAAACTGTTGACGAGGCCATCTTGAACATTGTAATTGCCTGCATAAAGTTCAACAAGAATGTTTGGTTTCAAGCATATTTGTGATGGAAGTGTTGTTGTGTGATTGTATACTCGTATTGCATTAAGGTCCTCCTCAAGTTCATCTATTGCATCTAGCACTATCATTTGGGTTGGAATGATTGATAGCATTTTGTTGTTATGTGCTTGAACATCAATTCTCCTATAGAAAAGGTGCGGAAGCAATGGATCAAATGGTACAGGACGAAAGCAAATTTTGTTGAGATAGTCTATGTCATGACTTGTCTGAATGCCTACTCGTAGTCTATTAAGGATTGAAATAAATATTTCATCTTTTTGTCTCATGGTAGTCACCAATGAATAGCATTTTATGTGGTCTTCCCAGAAACTATAAGGCATTAAATCAATTAGAGTAGGCCTATTTTCAAAAACCATAGAGTCAAGGACAGGTTGTGCCTGGTAAAGGTCACCACAAAATATTGTATCAAGGTTTCCAAAGTATGTTGTAGGCATTTGCATTATGTCTTGTAGTCTTCTATCAATATACCATAGGAATGTTGAGCCAACTAATGATATCTCGTCTATAAGAAGTATGCACAATTGATCATAGTGCTTCGACATAGTGTTAAGCACTTCAGTGTTCACTGGCATGAATTATGATGTATTAAAAGGTATGTGAAATGTTGAATGTAATGTGAATCCCCCTATGTTATATGCTGCTTTACCTATATATGCAGTTAATAAGCCCTTGGGTTTGTCTGGATTATTGTCAACAAAATTGCTATAGATGCGAATGAGAGCTTGGTAGATGGCCTTTTCTGTAAAATTCTTTCCTATTCTAGCTCCCCCAGTCAAAAAAAAGTGCAATGGCTTTTGTGGATTTTTCATCTTTTTTATGAGAACATCTTTAACAATTGCTTGTTGTTCTTTATTTAACATTCGTCTTAACTTGTAGTATTCATTGTTATCTATAATTTGTGGGTGCTTTGTAATTTCAAATCCATTGGAATGCATGGTATTTGGGTTAGAACAACCTATGTTTGGAAGGTCTGTTTGTATGTCATATAGTTATTTCTGGCCAAGCTTTGCTTGCATTGGTAGGTCAATGAGCTTTTCATCTTCAAGAGACTGAAGCTCATTTATAGCTTTGTCAATGTCACGCCATGCGGAGTTTGTACTGTGGATGAACTTTGCACTATTTGTTTGAATGGTTTGTCCATGGTACATGTATGCATGTTCCCAAGAGTGAAAGTTTTGTTTGAGTGTATGCTCATTAATGGTAAATGGAACATAGAGAACCAATTGCTCTCTACAGTGATTCTCTATATCAAAGTGTTTGTTGAAATTGATAAACCGTATCACATTTGGTTTGGCCTTTGGTTCAATTGTAGCACCATATTTGTTGTATCTTGAAACAAATTCTACAAGACATATGTCCACCATTGTTTCAGGATGTTTTAAATAGTAGTCTATAATAGATTTCGCAAGAACGTTTTCTGATTCGTCTGGCTAATTGCTCAATTGTTTAACAGATTTTAGTATAAATGTGCGATCATTGTTAGATCGTGTATCAATGAATATACATTTTCTTGAACTGTAATTTAATGGCAATGACAAAACAATATGTCCAGCTTATTGTGATGACATTTGTTGCAAGTTAAGCATGGCATTTCCAAGTTTACTTACCATTCTTATTGCATCAATATTGTCTTGCTTGTGGTCTGTACGTATTCTTTTGAATGCATATGTCATTGACTTGTCTACTTTTGCAATATATGAGCTACAATACATTGCAGCAGCATATGCATTGAGGACAAACTATGCATCTGTATTAGCCTTCCAAAGATCTGGAATTTTCCTTGAAAAACTATTGTTCCATATTTGTGATGGTTTTCTTTGTAAAAAAAGCATAGGCCTGTTTAATGTTGAGCTCAAAGATTCAATGTATTCATTGTCAGTTAAGTTTATTTCTTTTAAGAACATTTGAAAAGTGAATGTTTCGTCATAGTTTGCTTTTTGGAGTTTTGAAAAGATGTCAGTGGCATTTGCAATTATTGCTTCAGTCTTTTGGAGTATTGGTAAGAGTATAGTTGACTTTTGCATTGGTGGGAAAGGAAAATTGTATCTATAAAGCCTTTTTCTTGATCTCTTGCATTTCTTTGTATGACGATGTTTGTGTAGCATTTCCAAAGCAGGTTTCAAATTTTCAGTGTCACAAGTAATATACTTATCAACAAAAGCTATGATGTCCGTGTTGTTATTTTTTGTGTAGATTGGTGAATTTTTAACCCATATGAGGAAATGATCATGTTCATTTCCTCAATTTTGGAACTCAGTGACTGAGAAGTAATCAATGACATTTCCAAAGAAAGAGTCATCTGTAAGTATCAATTTTTTTATTGCATTTATTCTATTTTTATAGTAATGTGCGCAAGTGATAAGATCTTTCTTGATTAGTTCAAATTTGTCAATGTGTGTTGGGTCATTAGATTCTTGATGGTTTTGTGTTGATTGGTGTAGATTGTGCAGCTCTTGTAATGTTTGAATTAGTGGATCCCAATTTTGCTCAGCACTAGTGAAAGTGAAGAAAAATGTCGGTGGTCCTAGTTGTCGAATCATAGCAAATACATTTTTCTTAGGTTGTTGTGAATAGTCTGGAGAGATTCTTATTCTTTTGAAATCAACATATCCAATATCTGATTTAAGAATTTTTTCTAGGTTTGGTTTGTGTTTAACATCTTTTGCAAATAGCTTTTGCTCTTTTAACTGGCCTTTTCAAATTCTTATTGTCATTGTAGACAGTACTTGTTGTATTAGTACCTTAATAGCTTTGAAAAAAATGTTTGTTGTATGATATGCAAATTTTCTTTGTGACTGTAAGAGCTCCCAGCGTACTATTTTCTGATATGTAAAGGTTTTTACAATGTCATTATCACGTGGTTTGCCAAAGAATAAAGTTGGGAAATTAATTTCTTCTGCATACATGTCCTTAAATATTCCAATTGGATACTTGCCCTCTGCTGGTGCAATTTCAATAATCTTGTCTTCCATGTTATGGATACTTCTAGACTCAGTAAGTCCATGTATCAATGTTTTTGATGGGTTTTCATTTTCCATTTCACTATCTGATTCTGTTTCACTTGTATTTTGTGGACTATTGTCTTCGTTTTCTTGAGTGCATTGGAGAACTTCTTGCCAATCTTGGTTTATGTGGACTTTGTGCATTTTGTATAATGGTCTCCTTGTTAATTGAGTCAAAGCTTGCATGATGACATTTGGGCATACCATGCCTTTTTGAAATGCATTTTTGTATTGTAAGTGCCTTTTCAATGAAACAACAATTGTTTGTGTGTTGTTAATTGATTGTGGTAATGCTCTTTGTACAATGTTCATGTTAACAGGAACATTTATAATAGAACCTATTAGGCCTATTTGAGACCTTTTGAACCCTAGTTCCCAAATCTGTGCAAATGCAATTCTAAGTGAGACAAGTCGTTCTTCTAGCTGAGTTAAATTTTGCACATAGCACAATGGTCTATTAGTTCTTATTTTCTATGGGGTAGCATACTTTGGAATAGTGGACTGTTTCAATGCAAAGTAGCATACATGGCATATGAAATCTGTGAATGGTAAGGAATCTGATTGTAGTAGCTTACAATATAGTTCTTTTTGTTTTTATTTGAATGTCCTGATATCCTTGTTCAAACAGAGCACTTGGCAAATTGCACATGGGTATTTTGGTGTATCTTGTATTGCTGTTTTATAAATTTCTATTGGTGACAATGATTTTTTTTTCTTTGGACTGGTAGGTATACTTTCTTTTTGTTTTTATTTTCTAATCAAGTTCTTCAGGTGATTAATTCTTATTGTTGATTTATGTTTAAAATTGTTTGTTGTGACAAATGGCATCAAATTCTTCTTATTTTTTGGCAAAGCATGTGTCTTGTTCAAGTAAGTAATTTTGTATTGTGGACCACTTCTGATCAACTTTTTAAGTTGGAGTAAGCTTGTTGAGCATTGGTGAGTTAGATTTTGGGCTTTGATTCTTAGGAGTGGCTCAAAATGTCCAGCCAGAGGGTTTGTATCATGGAATAGTATAGAGACTAATTCTATATATCCAGAATCATTGAAATCTAAGTACTTTCTTGATGTTGTCAATGACCAGAGGCTTATTTGTATTTTCAACAATTTGGATATCCAGTGAATGCAGAACAAGTCACCCCACAATCCACATTCACTATGGCTTGTGCATGGTCTTGCAGACAATCACATTTTGCGGAAGTATGTTTCTTGGTCATGTACTTTGTGCAATGTATATAGAGTATTAGGATTTAGTTCATTGTTATATGATTTAATTGCTACTTTTTCCTTATTTTGAAGGCAAGTTAGAAAATGATCTATAGCTCCATTTCGTAATTGAGTTGAGGTGTACTGATTGTTAAGTTGTACTTGAAGTGAGTCAAACAAACAATCGCCAGCATTGTATGCAAATGTGCTTAATCTACAAAGGCCTTCAGCTCTAAGGGCATTGTCAATGTTTGATATTCGAGGATACTTTGTGCACAGTTTTTTAATTTCATGTGAACCTACGGGCTGTTTTGAAGTTATGTTTTGTGTTTCAATTTTTAACAATGGTTCAAAGTGTCCACTTAAAGAATTCATGTCATGAAATAGTATAGAGATTGATTCTGTGTAATCAGAACTATTGAACTGTAAGTACCTTCTTGCTATTGTGCTTGACCAAAGGCATATTTGTATATTCAACCATTTGGATATCCAGTGAATGCAGAATAAGTCACCCCACAATCCACTTTCAGTGCAATCTGCCTATGGCTTTGCAGATAATCGCATTCTACGGAAATATGTTTGTGGATCATGTACTTTGTGCAATGTATATAGAGTATCAGGGTCTAGTTCATAGTTGTATGATTTTATTGCTTGTTTGTCCTTGTTTTGAAGGCAACTCAAGAAGTAATCTATAGCTCTGTTTCGTAGTTGAATTGATGTGTAGCGATTGTTAAGTAGTAGTTGTAATGAGTCAAACAAACAATCACCAACATTGTATGCAAAAGTACTTAATCTGCAAAGCCCCTCGCCCTTAAGCGCGTAGTCAATGTTTGATATTTGGGGGCACTTTGTCAATTCATAGGTGTCAACATCTATCATTTTCTTTGTTTCTTTTGTATCCTAATGTTTTTGAGAATAGTAGATGTTATGTATGAATAGTATCAAACGCTATCATCTAGATTACAAAATCTATAGTTTTTTCCTATGTTGCCTATGTGCTTTTACTCAATAGCATTCTATAGTATTAATCATGTTGTCGAGCATCTTGGAAGATAATAATCTCTATATATGTTGGAAAATGGATCTTGAGTAGTAGCAAAAGCCTACGTGACATATTATACAACAAACAATTTTTTAGAAGCACAAGGGAAAAATAGTATTAATTCTTCAACCTGACCTTGTCATCCACTATCCCCCACTAGGATTGTATGTACTTATTCCTATTACATTGACAAATTGGATAAATGAGTACAATGCATGATGTATACTTTCAATGCCACAAACACAAAACAATATTTTTAGGTAGCTTTGTTTACATGCAAGAAATGGTGGATAAGAATATTTTTTTCTCACATTGTCAATCTCAGTCTATGGTCTTTAAATGTTTTGTGTAATTGGATTCCTTTGTTTCTATGTACTTCTAAGTGACTGATTTTCTCAAAGAGCAAATGATTTTAAAAGCTATTCACATAAACATGAATTAAGTGGCATGTAGAGAATAGTTTCATAAATCATTTATGTTTTAAAATAATCAAGGAAATGCAAAGGCATTGATTGATCAAAGAAGATCTATGGCTTTTCTTATTTGTGGGAATAGCTTTAAAAATCATTTGAGTTTTAAAAATTTGAGGAAAATGCAAAGGCATAGGTCCATTGAGCAAAAGCGAAGGCATAGATCGATTAAATAATTTAAAAAAGAGATTAAAACTCAGAGGTGCAGGCACACAGTGCATAAATGCAAAGTAAATGCATTAAATAGCATGTGGGTGGATGAGAAACTGTTGGAATGGCTTGGTGGACATGTATAGCCAGGCTACTTTGTTCATTTGTTATAGACTTAAGTCACTTGTTAAGCATGACTATTACTTTGCGCAAATTGTTTTTCTATTCTACAAGTCTTTGTTCTAGGAGAGTCTACAGTGATTGAGTAGACTTTGTTATAGTTACAGTGTCCAGAACCAGAAACGAGTTACTTGAGGCAATAAATAGTTTCTTTCCTCAGTTTTCTCTTACTTTAGAGGTTTAAAGCACACAGTGGAATTGGCAATGTGAGCAAAAAAAAATTGTGGTTAATGTCATTTTGCATGTAAACAAGACCATGGAAAAATATTACGTCATGTCTATGAGTAACGTAGTACATCATTCATTGTACTCATGTGCCATGTCAGCTTTTGAAATTAACTTTGTGGTCTTTTTTTGCAATACAGGAAGATTAAAAATACGTTCACTTGCACAGTGCATAGCAACTTGCCAAATATATAAGTAGTCTTATGAACAAAATTTCCTTAAATGCATATAGGTAAAAACCAGTTGACATAAAACAAAGACTTATGACTTTATAGGCTATTTGAAACTGCAAACATGGTTTAAAAATTGCATTCTAGCAGTTCATTCTATTCTATGGATATTGTATAGAGGAAGTATAACTACTTAACACATAAGCAAAACTTGTTCTATTTTTCGAAGACAAATTACTATTGCAATTGTGGAAAATGCATTTTCATGTTTCTATATGTGCAAGCAGCCTTTTAAATCATTTGTGTTCAAAGAAATGAGGAATACAAGATGACAAAATGAAAACATGAAAAAGAACTTTATGCAATCATTATATTGAAAAATTTCAATTGCATTTCAAGAAAAGCAGAAAGACAATTTGGAAAGCTGACCTTGCAATCTGCTATTGAATGATCAAGTATACTTGTAGCAATGTACAAATTCTAGTTGTTATTATAGGCACAAGCAATTTTTCCTAGTACAATGACAAAATTGAGAAGTGAGCAAACTGTAAAAACATATACTATTTCATCTACAACCATGGGAAATCTTCCTAGAAGCGCATATTTGGAAATATCTGCATTGTTTTTTTTTTTAAAAACAAGAGAAGGTTAATATGCTAACCTCACATTGCAGTTTGTGCATGATTGTTTAAATACAGTTGAAAGCACTGATCCCTGTTACAAGGACAATTTAGACAAATGAGTACAGTGAGTGACATATACTATGTTATTCATAAAAACAAAACAAAATTCTTATGTAGATTCATTTCGACGAGAAAGAACCTAAGTAAGAACTTTTGTTTCTTATAATGCAAATTGCATTTTATAATTTTAAAATACTTATTGTTATTTGTGTATGCTATAATATAGAACATATTTTGCATATGCATGCACTAGTGTAATTTTGTTATTGCAATGGTGGCATAAGCTCTTTAAGAGAAATCAATGGAATAGATGCCATATTTGCTTAAGTGTCTGAAGAAGTGTAAATAGGCCATGGAAACCTATCAATACTAAGCAAAAAAACAACACAGACCTGTGCTAGCACTGTTAAGTTCTGATAAAAACAATTTCTAGCTACTGTTTAATGCTAGACTAGCTATCACTTAATAGTGAAAGCCAGATAAATATTGATTTTCTAACTAAATGGGGTCATTTCATTTCCATTGCATAAGTTTATTTTGTACCATTATGTAGCACTTACTATTACTTGTGCAATCAAGCCACATGCAACTAGAATTCATAACTCATGGCATTTAGATACACTCAAGGAGAAATACAAACCAAGGTTGTTGGCATCCTAATAAGAAAGATGATGAGATACATCCAATTAATGTATGCCACAACATCTTATTCAATGAAGATGATTTGGATAGGGACGTTACAAATGAGAATCCTTATTGGTGTGTGAGTAATCCTCTTTTTCAAGACTTCTCAAGGAAATTGCATGTCAATACTATCATTGAATAGGTGGAATCAGATTTATTAATTGACTTTGATTGATGGGTCAAATGTGCACAAGAATAGTTATAATTATTTCTTTGTTTTAATTATTATGTATGTAAATACTATTTAGTAGTTACCTAATTAATTAGATATGAAATGATAGAAGGGAAAAGAACATTAATTAATTAAGATAATTTGATTCATAAATTAATAAGGTGAATTATCATGTAAAAGTACATAAATTAGAAGTTTGGAAAAAATCCTCTTTCCTTTATGCTTTAATGACAGCGAGAAAGCTGAAAGCAATTGTGGAGTTTAGGCTTATATCTGTAAATTGCATTTGCCTGATAGTTTGTAAAGCCTTCTCAACACATTGTCCACATATTGTTTGAAAGGTCCCATTATGCCAGATGCTAACAGCACAGTGGCTCTAAAGCTTGCACTATGGAACAGTTCTGCAGTAATTGAAGATATGTAATCTTTAGAGGACTCATAAGCACCAAGTTATTGTTAAGCTCCCATATTGTACATTGGACAAAAGACAATTGTTCATCCGAGGTACTAGTCTATGAAGATTAGCGCAGGCTGAGCACTGTGAAACCCAATCTGCCTATGGACTCTAAAATAAAAGAAAACTGATGAAAATAACTATTTATTGCCTGAAGTAACTTGTCTACGAGTGTCCTTTTTGGAACCATGACAACCTTTGCCCTGTCACTGTAAACTCTTTCCTAGAAAAGACATATAGACACACACATATATATATACACATGTATATATATATATATATATATGTACAGATACATCCATGTGGACACACATAAATGCATGTATGGACGTAAACATATATGCATGCATGCATATACACATAGATGCATCTATACACACATACATATATGCATAAATACATATATGCATAGATATATCCAGAGACATATGCATACATGCATATATGCATCTACAAATGTTTACATAGATATGCACATAGATAAATGCATATGTACATAGAGACATGCATACATACATACATGCACTGACACATCAGGCACAAAGTGATAGTGATAGGAAAACTAAAGCACTATGAAACACAGCTTCATTATGCACTTTAATGGAAAGAAACTGTGGAAAATAACAAATTATCACCTCAAGTAACTCGTTTCTGGGTCTGGACTCTGTAACTATAACATCTCCTACTCAGTCGCTACAAACTCTTCCTCAGAACACGTGCTTACAGGACACAAAAACAACACACGCAAAGTAATAGAGATGCATAGCAAGTGGATTAACTCTATATTAAATGACCAAAGTATCGTGGCCACGCGTGGCCACCAAGCCATTCCAGTGCCTTCACCTCGAGCCAGATTCCATTTAATGCATTTAATTTGTATTCATGCAGTATGTATGTCTACTCGCTAGTTTTATAAACTATGCCTTTGCTTAAATTTATTTAATCAATTTATGCGCTCGCATTTTCCTGATACTTTAATGCATTTAATCTGCATTCATGGATTACGTACCTCTAGCCACCAATTTTTAAACTATGCCTTTGATTAAATTTATTTAATCAATCTATGCGTTCGTATTTTCCCAAATTTTCAAAACAAAAATGATTTATAAAGCTACTCAGACGAATAGGAAAATAGATAAATGCTAATTTTCCAATATAAAAAATAGCTCTCCAAATTCAAACTATACAAAAATATAAGTAATATGTTAAATTCCGAAATGTGATTGCCCAATGTTGCTAGTTAAAAGCATTCCAACCGAATGCATGAGTATTCCTGCCTTGACGCTAGGAACCAATAAAATTTAGACTATACAAAACAGTTTATCCAAGTGAGTGCTATTAGGTTTGTTATCTTCAATTTCAAACTCCTTTGACTTTAATGCATTTTCTTTGATGGTAGGATATGGAGGTTCTTTTTTTATTGAGAGGTTGGAACAATATGACAAATCTTTTTGATATCCTTTGTTTAGCACATTGCAAGAACAAATAGATACAAAGACTGTGCGAACCTTCTTTTAGAGTTTGGAGCAGAAGTAAACAGCATAGGTACCCTTGAATACTTGTTTGTGTTCTCATTATACAAGAGCATTGTAGAGTTTTGAATGTTGTTTTTAGTTGCTTGTTATTCAGTATGCTGTAAAAGTGGGGTAAAAAAATTGAAAAATCATGATGAATTAGAAAGCTCAACAATCCATTGTTTTTTCTGTTTTCCAAATTCCTGATTGTTTCATTTAACAAAATAAAGTTCTTGACCAGATTCTGCTAAACTAAAACAGATGGAGGAGGAAGTGTGTCTCTGTCGGAAGCAGTTCTTGGGTGATATGAATTGATAGCAAAATTACCAGAATACCCTTTTTGCATTACTGCACGTGTATTTTGCAAAAGTAATCTGATAAAAAATCAATGTTCATAAAAGCTTTTTCACAGATTATTGGAGTTTAAACTGTTACTTGTTTATGCTACATGTCATTGTATTTCATAGCTTATGTTTCCTATGCATTCCTTGTTTCCAATTCCTGGACCTTGTCTATATTTCCACATTGTGAATATATGTCTACGATAGCATTTTCAACTGTTATATCTACCTATAAGCCAATACATAGCTGCTGGGGATAAATAAGTGTGAGCAATATTATAGAGACAAACTTATTTCAAGTGCCTTAAATTCATTGTCATCTTAGAAATAGGTTTTTACTTTTTTGTGATATCTACCAGTAGCAAGGGAGCAATGAAGGACCTGGCTAGCAATTGCATCTTATGTTTTTATTCCCTCTTGTTTGGAGTAAGAATCTCCATTTGTGGTATAATCATATAGTTTGTTTGGCTATAACTTGAAAAATAGGGGCTTGACTGCATTGCACAGTTATAAATTCATTTTTAATACATTACGGCTGTACCTGATCTTATTAAGGTGGTAGAACATGGTAAGTAATCCAACAAAAGGATGTGTAATTTTAGTCATTTTCCATATGTAGACAAGTTTTGATGGTAAAAAGGTAGACAACAATAATATAGTGTGGAATAGAGTGGAGGCTTATGCAAAGCTGAAAATAGTTAGCTCTTCTGGAAATTTGTCAAGACTCTCTAAGTTAATACAGTTAGGCTAGGAATATGTGGGGTATACATATGATGATTGAAAAGAAGATCTATCTGTAGCAATATAAGACAAAGAGAGAATTTTTTTTTTTTAATGATTTGTGTATTTTGATTCAAATTTTTCTAATATACATGTTATTATCAGTCATACATTTGAAAACAATGTTACTCCATATACAAATAAATTTAAGCAAAGGCATAGATTTGAAAACTGACAGCTTTTATCAATACAAAGGGAATGTTCATAGCGATAGAGCAAAAGCTCCTGTGCTCATTGAATGAACACCAAGAGACGAGTTACTCAAGGTAACAAATTGCTACTTTTATTTATTTTGCTTCATTTTATCCCAGAAATGCAACTTGGGTTTCACAATGCATCAAAACACATTTGTGCAAACAACTCCCAAAATTATAATTGCAATGGATGACAGTGATAGTGTAATGGATACTAATAGTCAAAACACCGAAAAACACCAGCAAGTATTTTTTTAGATTCAATAGAAACAAGTATTAATTGAAAACAGATTAACCTGGTAGACTATTTATCATAGGTTCTTGAATTCCAAATGTACAAGTGTGAGCATGGTTCTCTACAGGATTTTGCTATGCATTTTAACTATATTGTTGTTTTGCATCGAGCCTAAAGAATCATTGTAAGTATGCTTTCCAAATAGATTTAAATCAATCAATTTAAATCAAGAAAGGTTTCCAATTACACTTAATACTTGAACCATAAAGCATCATTGCTTCAAGCTATAGCAAAAGTGCAGACAGGCACACAAAAGAAAATTCAACTATGACATCATCTAACAAGGATTTTTTTGCTATTACTATGATTAACTATTGAACTCAATTGGCTCATCAGTCAAACAACTTGATTGATCACTGACCTAACTTGTTTGAAAGCTATCTTGTTAAGCTGATTAGTTAATTTCATTAATGAGTAAAAGATAGAATTGACTTAATTTGCATGAGTCAATTGTAAGATTGACTTATTTGTTAATTGACTTTGATTAATGTATCAGAGAGAGATGAGACAAACTAAATTGTCATGAGCGAAATGTGAGATGGACTTATTAGCTAATACGCCACATATACTATGACATTTGAGCTTTCATCAAATAATAGCGAAAGCAATAGAATAAATAGATGGCTTTAACATAGACAAAGGAATACAATTAATATGGACAACTATAGCTTGTTGAATATTTGTAGCACAAGAAACACAAAGGAAGATGTTGGTGAAGGTTTTGCAATTTTGGTTTGCACCTAGCAATTGCATTTGCTTCCTTGTCTATAAAGCCTTTTCAAGAAATTCTTTCTTTGCATATGAATGGCCATGATTGGTTTAATTGATTTGGTGAATAAAGATGATTTATAATTAACTACAATTAACTATTCAAGAAAACTAATCTATCAATGAACTAGTTTCATTGTCTGGTCAAGTAACTTGATTCATAGTTAACTTGATCAGCTATCTAGTTAATTTTCTTGAAAGTTTGCAAAAAGATTTTTCGACAAATAATTCTCTGCATAACTTGCAATCATTACACACCAAGAGCCAACATTTCTTCGAGGAATTCTGTCAAACAGTTTACATGTTTTTCTTGTGCTTCCATATTTTGTATGCATATTCATGACAACATTTCAAACCATAATATCTGTCAAAAATCCACGTCTTATCATGCTTAGATGAATGTACATATCATGTTCTAAAGCTCCTATTTTATTAAAAGCAGGCAAAATGGTCAGAAAATTTGTGTATCTATGAATGTGAATAGGCAAGATTGATTTAACTGATTTGGAGGATAAAGATGATTAATAATTAACTATGACTATCCACTCAACACAATTAATTCATCAGCCAATTAGCTTGATTGATCGCTGAATTAACTTGTTTGAAAGCTATCATGTTAATCCAATTAGCTAATATGCCACATACAATATGACATTTGAGATTCAAATAAGTCTCATGGACGCAAATCTGCTATCATGTTAAAGCCACGTAAACATTGATGTTCCAATTCCATGGGGTCATTCTATTTCCATTTGCCCAAGTTCATTTCATTCCATTATCTAGCACTAATTATTAAATGTTTAAACCAGCTACATGCAAACATAAATCACAATTCATAGCATCCATATACACCTATGCACAAGTACATGTTATCCAACATATTAACACATACATGGTTTTCTAGTGCTAGTTTGTTAATTTCCTTTGATCAACAGTTCAAATGTACACAAGGATATTTGTAATTATTTCTTTGTTTTAATTATTATGTACTTAAAGACTAATTAGCAGTTGCCTAATTATTTGACTATCCTTGTACACATTTGACCCATCAATCATAGTCAATCAATAAATTTGATTCCACCTGTTTTCTAATAGTATTGGCATGCAATTTTCTTGACAAGTCTTTAAAAAGAGCATTAGTCACACACAAATAAGGATTATCATTTGTAACCTCCCTATCCAAATCATCTTCATTCAATAAGATGTTGTGACATACATTAATTGGATGTATCTCATCATCTTTCTTATCAGGATGCCAACAACCTTGATTTGTATTTGTCCTTGAGTGTATCTGGATGCCATGAATTATGAATTCTACTTACATGTGGCTTGGCTGTACAAGTAATAGTAAGCGCTACATAATGGTAGAAATCACAACTCACAGCATCCATATACACCTATGCACAAACACATGTTATCCAACACATTAACATGCACATGGTTTTCTAGTGCTAGTTTGTTAATTGCCTTTGATTAATAGTTCAAATATACACAAGGATAATTGTAATTATTTCTTTCTTTTAATTGCTATGTACTTAAAGGCTAATTAGCAGTTGCCTAATTATTTAGATATGAGATGATACAAGGGTAAATGAGAAATATGAACTTGCCTAAATCGACATGAATGAAATGTGAGATAGAGCTATTGGGTAATATGCTACATATACTGTGACATTTAAGCTTCAAAGAAGTCTCATGGCTGCAAGCCTGTTATCATGTAAAAGCCACATAAACATTCATTTTACAATTGGATGGGGTCATTCTATTTCCATTTACCTAAGTTAATTTCATTTGGCTGTCTAGCACTAACTATCAATTGTTTAATCAAACTTCATTCAAGCAGAAATGACAATGCATGGTATCCTTATAAAATTATGCACAAATACATATTGTCTACCATATTAAGATGGACATAGTTTTCTATTGCTGCTTTGTTAATTGGCTTTGAGTTATAGGTGTAATGTGCACAAGGATAATTATAATTATTTCTTCCTTTTAAATTTTATGGATTTAAACACTAATTAACTGTTACCTAATTAATTAGATATAAGATGATAGAAAAGTAAATGAGAACTAGACACTAGATAAAAATGACAAAGTTAACATGTGAATATCAAGGTGCACAGACTAAATACTCAATGCATTCCAGGGGACCACATTTCACCGAGAAATTTTGTCAAACAATTCATTTGCCCTGTATATTGATTGGATAATAATTGCATTTCTGATGTCATGTTATTGCAACAAAGATCTACTTTTGAACCCCAATTGCTTAATTTTTATGAACCATATAGCATATTCCACTCACAATACCCATTTGTAAAGATTGTCCTTGTAACAAAAAGCAACGATATGACTACAAGTACAATCAATATAGTGAGAATCTTGAATTAACCTTTTTCTTTGTCTACTCTATGCAATTGTAAACAAAGGAGAAGGTTCATTCTAGAAACTCACCCTGTACTCTTTTCTTGAAGAATTTACTATAGTTGGACCACTACACCACCTCTCTTCTTCCAATCAAAAGCATTGCACCATGTAATAAGCTTTGATTAGAAAATGAAGACCATTTGTTTGTTTTTCTAAAAGAATAGCAATAAAGCTCATGGAAATGACCAAAATGCAAACAACTCCCAAAATTACAATTGCAATTTATAATACTCCTACTGCGATGGATACTAATAGCCAAAACCATTAAAACACTAGCAAGCATTTTTTAGATTCAAGAGACACAAGTATAAATGTAAATCAGATTAACTACACAAACTAGTTGCCATAGGTTCTTGTACCACAAATCTTCTAGCAATGAATTTAACTACTCTTTTGCACAAAGTCTAAAATTATTTTATCAAGCAATATTACTTGACTGCTCTATGGCAACATTGCAATTTGAATTCTAAAACATATTTGACATAGTTTTTTTTTAACCCCAAGATACAATTTTCTAACTTCCTAAGCATTCACTCTAAGTTTTCCAATTACAAAATCTTGAATTGTTGATTGCTTCGTATGTTTGTTCCTTGAATTTGATCACCAGGTAAAGTGTACACAAGGATAATTGGAATTTTTTCTTTCTCTTAATTACTATGTATTTAAAGACTAATTAACAGCTACCTAATTAATTAGTTATCTAATGATACAAGGATAAATGTCACATGGACCTATTAGCTGACATGCTACATATACTGTGACTTTTGAGTGCTTAATCCATCTACATGCAAGTACAAATCACAACCCATAATTAAAATGTCCACAAGGATATTTATAATTATTTCTTTCTTTTTATTATTATGTATTTAAAGACTAATTAATAGCCACCTAATTAATTAGATATCAGATGACAGAAGAGTAAATGAGAACTACCAACTCCATAAAAATGCCAAAGTTAACATGTGAATATCAAGGTGTCCAGATTTAATACTCATTGCATTCCCCGGAAGCCCATTTTCCTGAGGAGTTTTGTAAAACAGTTCACTTGCCTTATAAATGCTTTCGTATTTTACATGTCTACCTATGAGAATAGTAACAACGACATCTGACAGAATTTAAATGCTTACTAGTAGAAAATAGGTTTAAAATATACATAATTTTGGTTCCAAAGCCCTCTTTATGGGACCGCTTTGCAGTAATAAAAAATATACAAACTTTACAGGGCTCACATGCATGAAGTAAAAGTAGTTTAAAATATGAAAACTTCGCATTTCAACAAGAAATTCAAATAGATAATACCAAAAGTAGTTTAAAATACGAATTTATAATCAAAGGATAAGAATGCCTTAAAGCACTATGAAACCCTACTTGCATTTCTCGTATCAAATAGAAGAAAACAACGAAAAGTTACCTCTTCTGACCTCAAGCAATTCGTCTCTCGTTGTCCAGTGTGCAACTCTGCAACTACAAAATCCCCTGCTCGGCCACACAATAGGGCACTATGAAATACAGCTTCGTTATGCACTTTAATGTAATGAAACTCTAAAAATTAACAAATTATCACCTCAAGTAACTCGTTTCTGGGTCTGGACTCTGTAACTATAACATCTCCTACTCAGTCGCTACAAACTCTTCCTCAGAACATGTGCTTACAGAACACAAAAACAACACATGCAAAGTAATAGAGATGCATAGAAAGTGGCTTAGCTCTATATTAAATGACCAAAGTACCCTGGCCATGCGTGGCCACCAAGCCATTCCAGTGCCTTCACCTCGAGCCAGATGCCATTTAATGCATTACTTGGTATTCATGCATTACATACATCTACCCGCCAGTTTTTATAAACTATGCCTTTGGTTAAATTTATTTAATCAATTTATGTGCTAACATTTTCCTGATATTTTAATGCATTTAATCTGCATTCATGGATTACGTACCTCTAGCCGCCAACTTTTAAACTATGCCTTTGCTTAAATTTATTTAATCAATTTATGTGTTCGCATTTTCCCGAATTTTTAAAATGATAATGATTTATAAAGCTACTCGGACGAATAGAAAAATAGATAAATGCTAATTTTCCAATATATAAAATAGCTCTCCAAATTCAAACTATACAAAAAAATAAGTAATATGTTAAATGGCGAAATGTGATTGGCCGATGCTACTGGTTAAAAGCATTCCGGGTGAATGCATAAGTATTCCTGCTTGACGGCAGGAACTAATAAATAAATAAAATTTATTTATTAAATAATCAGGAAGAATTATGGACCAAGATAATTAAATAAATTTAAGGATTTATTTAATTATGGAAAAACGTTAGAAGATTAGTGAAGCATTTAAATAAATATATAAAATTTATTTATTTAAATAATCAAGAGGAATAAAAGACATGAATTAATTAAATAATTATGAATTATTTAATTAATAGTTGAAAGTGGACCGAATGACATAATTAAATATTTTAATTATGCTAGGACGAAAGTGGTAAAAATAGAGCTTGCAAGCCTAGGTCATTTTTATGTGTCTACATTTTGCCCCTCTTTGTCATAATGCAGTCTATCGCATTGTGACAAAGAAAAATCAATCAGAAACATATCTGAGTGAAGGTACGGAGTATCTATGCCCCCTCGAGAGATTTTTCAAATTTTGGGCCAATGACAGAAAAATTTGGAAAGTGTCCCGACAAGTTAATTTGATGACCAAAAAAGTGATGGCACAAGCGGTTTCAGATTTTGACATGTTTAAGGCAGCCAAAAGGTTGGTCAAAGTTGGTCAAAAGAGCCTCCAGTAATAAAAAGTTTGAAAATTTTCACTTTGCCCCTATAAATAGGTTTAAAATGGGGTAAAAGTCAATTCATTTTCACATTCGCAATAGGAAATTTGGAGAGCTCAGAGCGAGGAGAGCAGACACGAGGATGGTGATTCTAGTGATCGAGCACCGCAGGGAGATTGTCAAGACATATAGATGGCCAGAGGGCACGGATCTGTCGGTGAGTAGCTCAAACCCACTTTGTCAATTTGTCATTTTGCACGCATTTCTAGGGTTTTTAGGGTAGGTAATGAATGCGCCGCAACGAATATGCATTCATGTAAGCCGCATTTGAGGTCGCATTCGATGCATTTGATGTGTCACAATGCAAATACCAAGGGTCTGCAGGGTGGGTCTATTGGGTGCAATGCATTTGCAAAAAATTGCACCACATTCGCCAAGTCAAGTCACAATTGATAGGTGCAAAGCCACATTCACAATATTGCGACGCAAACGTGGATGTGAGAGACACATTTGTTTTACAATGACGCATTTGACTGTAGAGCAACATAATTGACTAAGGATGATGCATTTGTGATGTCAAACAATGCAACTGATGTACGAAATGACGCAAACAACTAACCGCAACCCAAACAAAGTCAATGCAATGCATTTGACTTTGACCAGGGTTGACCAGGGTTGACTTAGCTTTAGACTTACTTTTTTTATCATGTTTAGCTAGATAGATGGTAATAATGATTTGTAATAATGTGCTAACTCACATTTCCGCATGTGTAGAAATAACTAGCGTTGATTTATACGCGAGAGTTTAGACCATCAACATACGCATTTTGGGACGAGTTGACAGACTGAGAGTGGAGGTGATTGATGCCACCAAGATTATACTAGGTCACCTATATGCCCATTATCCGGGCTAATAGGGGACTACTGACAGCATTGACCAAGAGATGGCACTCTAAGACTTGTTCCTTCCATCTATCGATAGGAGAGGTGACGATTACCTTAGAGGATGTATATCAAATTCTGCATATTCCAATCAAAGGAGAGCAGGTCGTGTATGATCCTCAGTGAGGGGTGTAGGCCATGACTGAGTTGTATGATGTGGATGATGACACGAGCCTTGGTGTGGATGGTTATGAGA
Organism: Sequoia sempervirens; assembly: GCA_007258455.2. NCBI lineage: Eukaryota > Viridiplantae > Streptophyta > Pinopsida > Cupressales > Cupressaceae > Sequoia > Sequoia sempervirens. The sequence goes on along the minus strand of VDFB02276428.1, from coordinate 50,055 downwards.
TTTAGTGGGAGTACGTTGCAAAGCACTACCCATGATGGGATGCCATGTTGTGCACATTGATTGTTGGGGTCCTGATACCAAATCATCGAGGACATGGATTCCCGATCAGATGGGGCGGTGTGCTAGTTCGGATGCGGTAGGACCGAGTTGCTTTTGCATGGGGGCCCTAGTTTCTTGGCATGCTATACCACCAGTTACATGAGGTAGAAGGGTGGGAGCAACATTAGTTGTGGCACGACTTTACTGATGATTTGGGTGTGGGAGCATATCAGCATCTTTCAGCCACCTATTCGAAGGTTGCAACTAGCCGATGGGATGCCATATGTATACTTATATGTAGGAGCCTTGTAGCAAACCCAGGTTGGAGAGACTGGCTACTAGAGAGACAGGATTGATACGATGACATCATTCATTTGGAGACCATACAAGGATTGTGCACCATGGGCCGATGAGGTTGATCATTTTCCCTTCTGCCGACAATTCAGGTATTTGATCGGTCACACTATTCAGAGCCAGTTGATTATAGAGATGTATCTCCCCCAATGCATACTTTGACAATTTGGTGAGTAGTAGGGTGTGTTGATGGGGGCAACAAAGTATGCATGGTCGTTGCGAGAGCCTGGGTGGGGGCCAGCTATATTAGTGTCATTTTCTCAATAGTAGATTGACAGTTTAGTGGCACAACAATGGGGATGGAGCGGAGGGCTTGCCGATTCAAGGACGACAGAAGATTATGACATGTGGTGGCAGTCCCATAGACCGATTTCGTTGACTGATCCTAATGCACTAGCTTCTTTTGATTAGAGATATGTTATTCTGAGGGTGCAATGAGGAGGCTAGAAAGGCAAGGGGAGAGGTAGAGATGGAGGCCGAGGAGATGGTGGCAATGGAGATGGCAGGAGAGGTGGTAGGGATGATTAAGGAGATGATGGAGGTGATGATGGAAGTGGTGGGAGGAGGAGGAGAGGAGGGGATAGAGGGAGACAGTCGACGAGAGTCAAACAGTGTGTTGAGAGAGCGGTACTAGATTCTATTCCTGAGGTACTAGAGGAGGAGGAGAGGGATGAGGGGCTAAGACAGGAGGAGGAGAGATAGAAGGAGGAGAGGCAACTAGAGGGAGAGGGGTGACAGGAGGAGAGATTGAGATGGGAGGAGGATGCCCTTGAGGTTGGAGGAGGAGAGGAGGGAGTTGTTTGGGGCAAGGAGGACAGCGGTGATGAGGAGGACATGGACATCAGAGAGGAGATGGATGAGACAAAGTGACAACTTCAAGAGTGGATGATCGATGGGGATCCAGATATAGTTAGTGTGCCACTATTGCTATAGGATGCCACCGTAGATCAGCGATTGGCAGATATGCAGAGGAGGTTAGATGAGGCCACAGTAGAGATCATTTCCCTATGAGCAGAGCTTGAGGTGACTTGGGTGGAGAGGGACCAAGCAGAGATCCGATGGAGAGAGACAGAGAGTTGGTACAGTCAGTTTGCATAGCTATGCATAGGGTTGGTTGCAGATGTTTCCAAGGAGTTGGCTAGAGTTAGCGTGAGTAGAGGGTAGTATGGGATGTTGTTTGAGCGTGCAATGCTAGTAGATCAGAGGGATCCTAGATTGTCTAGGTCATCCAGCCGAACAGGGACAGGGTCAGGGAGCAACCATAGCCACAACAGTTGTAGCAAGAGAAGTGTGGGTGGTTCGACCTCCTCAGGGCACACATTGGGTCATAGGTCCCATCACAAGCACTCCTCTAGTCACAGGTCAGGGCATTCACATGGATCATAAGGTTCAATGCACATATCAGTGCATAGCCAGCCTCCAGATTCATCAGCCACATAGAAACACACTATCGTATCCCCACAACCTCATGTTACAATGGATATGATGCCATCAATAGCAGTTTCATTGGGCTCACAGACACAGGCCGTCACATCTTCATAGGTTATGTCAGTGTCAAGCACAAGTTATCAGTCACCACGCTCTTCTCCATGAGGAGACGAGGAGAGCACATCTTAGGGGCATTTGACATGTTTATTTTATTGACATCATATTTCAGACATTTATGTTATGACACATTATATATTGACTATCAAGCCTATGAGCTCCATTTTTGGGATATCTCATGACTCTATCTTGTGACATTATATTCTTTTTGAGATTATATATGTGATGCAGTTTTGATGTGGCCTATATGATTTATGTTATGATGATTATGATGATGCCATTATGTGTTGACTATGTTTATGATGTATGCTTATGTGATGATAATTATGATGACGTAATTATGACCATATGATGCCTATGTGATGCCATTTATGCATTTATGATTTTTATAATGATGTCTTTTATATGCCATGCTATGTATGCATTTATGATATCTACTTATGATGAGATGTCATGATGATGTGATGATTATTTATGCTAAAATACCATGACGATGTGATGTTCTAATGATAATTATGTGGATGCATAATATATGATGGTTATGGATGCCATGTTTATGTATGTTAATGCATGACTATATATGTATGGAAAATGAAATCTTATGATGTGATAAGTGTGTTTTGATGATGTGAATGATGTATGCACCTACATGTTATGTGGATGTGTTAAAATCTAATGAAATTCCTATATGATCATATATGCACTTATGCTTTTTTATGTCACGGGATATCATCATGAGATGGACGGGATGAGATGACAATGTAGGAGATGAATGCTAGTGCAAAGACCAAATCCTTCAACATGTTACCACAGGACTTAACAATTATTGCTCTTAATCATCTTTAGGAAGATTATTGTAATGGCCAACAAACACCATGATATGACATAGATCAAGGTGTGCAAGGTTGTACCATCACATGAGACAACTAGTCGCGGACAAGGATGATCATGACTCATAATAAGAGTGTGATTTCCCTAGAATTTTTGTCATAACCAACCACAAGCATAAAAAGACAAATAAAGATAATAAAGACAAGTCATGAAACTCCATTGATCCTCTAAATCCCATTGTCAGGAAATCCTTGAGGAACTAGCAACATGACTGCCTGAAAAAGACAAGACAAGCCAACCATCATGATACGTCACTGCTTCTCTAAATCCTATTGTGAGGACATCATTGAGAAACTAGTAACATGACAATCTGAAAAGATAAGACAAGTCAATCATCATGAAACATCGTTGCTTCTCTAAATCTTGTTATCAGGACATCGTGGAGAAACTAGTAACATGATGAAAGATCAAAGGACAAAATGCCAAGATAGTTTTTCCAAGTGTTTTCCAAGTGTGTCTGAATGTCAAGTGTTTCAAATGTCAGATGCCAAGTGTCTAAATGTCGAGATGTCAGGTGTCTAAATTTTGAGATGTCAAGTGTCAAGTTTTGATGATGTCGAGATGACAAATGCCAAAGTTTTCCAAATTCAGGAAGGAAACATCCTAAATGATGTCAATGTCAAGAGGATCAATCCTCAAATGTCAAGAGAATCCTTCAAAATTCTAGATGATGGGGATGATGCCTACGAAGGACACATCCTAAGGCATAAATGACAGAGGTTGTTCTTCAGAAGGACACATCTGAAGGATAACCAAGAGTTGAAATTTTGATTGGCTATGACAATTTGACTTATGTTGACTTGGTTTGACTGAGTTTGACTGAAGTTGATTGGGTTGACTTGTGTTGATTGAGTTTTACTACATGTCGCCTTTGACATGTTGATGTGATTAATATGTTGATTAAATAATTGCCATAATTTTTTTTAGAAATTTGCTTGTTTGGAAATGATTTGTTTTGACTTGAAGACTTTTGATGTGTGTGCCAGTGCAGTGCCATGAACCCTAATCGACTGACCTAATGCGGCCTTGGGGGCTCATCGACAGATGGCCTTGTCTTATTACTTTTATTATATCTAGTTTCTTTATTGCTTATAATTCTTGTGTGTTTTTTACTTTTCTTTCTTTTATTCATCTTAATATTTATCATATTAATTTCTTTCTTGTGCTTGCTTAGTTCTTTTATTTTTTATTGTTTTCTCTTATTACTTTTATTTTTATTTTTTGTCTTATTTCTTGGCTTTTATAGTCTCTCTGGTTTCACTTTTTTCACTTGTTTCTTCCATTTTGTGTCAACTTATTTTTATTTTTGCATTCTTCTCTCTTTTTAATTTCATTTAATTTTTCGTGTTCTATTCCTTCCTCTTTTATTAATCTTTATCACATTTCATTTTCAATTTTGTTTTCTTTACCTCTTACATTCATTGTGTGTTTATTGCCTTCTCTTTATCTTAATATTTATTATATTTATTTCTTTTGTTTGCTAATTTCTTTTGTTTTTGTCTATTTTATTTATATTATTTATCTCTTATTATTTTTTATTTTTATTTATGTCCTATTTTCCTGGCCTTTTTAATCTCACTTTTTATTACATCTTTCTCAATTTTATTCTGCCTTCTTATCTCGTTTCTCATGTGTTTACTTCTTTTCTCTTTCTATTGTCTTCTATTTAACATATTATTTTCACTCTTTTGTTTTGATTTCTAAAGTTACTCATGTCACTTTCCTTCATCAACTTGTTACATTTTTGTGATCCTTATAATATGTTGAATCTTTCCTTTTGGGCTTGATGTTGTGTTTTATAACCTTTTTGACCTTTTTATTTTAATACTTAATAGCTTTTTTGGTTTTGTGTTTCCCTACCCTCTCACCCCTCTCCTATTTATATCCAAGTCTACTTATCATCTTTCGATTCTCTCTTTTTTCCATTCATCCTGATGATGGATCATGGAGTATGATCCGAAACGTCAATGTAAAAAAATGCACACAGTTTATCCAGAAGTCTTGAAACCAACTATTATGGACTGTGAAAACAAAATGCTATTAATAAACCTAAAAGGACTGACCTAATGTCTCAAGGGATCAAAGATGAGCCTTGCCTACGTAGCAAATGCATAGAGACAACATAGTTCGACAAATGACAAAGACTTGACTGACATGACTGACATGACGAAATGTGACTCTATTTTTGGAAATTTGAAGTGTTATTTGGATTTTTTTGTGTTTTTGCGATATTTTGATTTTTTTGGATTTCTTCAGGATGTTTTTTGATTTTTAGGTCTTTTTTCAAGACCTTTTATGATTTTTTTAATCTTTTTTCAAGACTTTTTTGATTAACAGGACTATGTGTGACACCCACTGTAGTTATGTGATAAGGATTGCCCCTAGTCAGGTCCAAGACTAGCCAAATTTGAGATATGTGAAAAGGACATGCATGGGGTGATAGATGGATGGTACACCAGACTTTATGTCAACCATTTGTCAACCATGAAAGGAATGATGGCAGGGTGTAGTGTCATGGAAAGTGTCATGGTGGTGATGAAAAAGTGTGTTTTATTATGGACCAAGGAAGATAGAGTGATAGTAGACGACAGAGCAATGACTGACTACACATGGCACCTGTTTGCCAAGTTTTCACCATGGTACTTATCCAAAGCGCCTGTTTGCCAAGTTTTCGTTGTTGGATAAATTATTTCTCTTTACTATTTTTGTCATTTTTTTTATTTTTTGGTTTCACCAAGATGCCCATTTGCCAGGTTTTCATCAAGGTGACAATTTTTTTATATTTTTCATTTTTTTTGTATTTTAGCCAAACTTTCTGATGCTATGCATAGAACTTCAGAAGATGTAGACTGTTGATGGGCTATGTTAGTTGTTCACCATTTGGAATAGCTAGTTGATATTCTCCAGAACCAAAAGAGGATGTGATGATGTAAGGACCTAGTCAATTAGGTTTGAACTTGCCAGGTTTTTCTCTTTCAGCCCGATTCTTAGGATTTTGCATGAGAACTAGGTCGCAAATGTCAAAAAATTTGACTATTACTTTCTTATTATAATTGCGACATAGAGGATTTTGATATCCCTATAAGTGATTCAAGGAATTATGTCTTCTTTCATCTAACATCTCTAGCTCATGCACTCGTGATTGTCTATACTCCTCATCATTGATCATACCCTTCATGGAGACTCGCAAAGATGGAATTTCAACCTCAATGGGCAAGATGGCTTTTGCTCCAAAGACCAGGGTGAATGGAGTGGCACCTGTAGGTGTGTGGATGTTGGTGCGATAGGCCCACAAAGTAGGGTTGAGTTGAATGTGCCAATGACGGCTAGCATCATTGACTGTCTTCTTAAGAATTTTGATTATTGTCTTATTGGACGCCTCAGCTTGACCATTTCCTTGTAGGTAGTATGGCATGGAGAAATGGTGTTGAATGTGAAAGCATTCACATAACTCACAAACATCTTGATTTTTGAAAGGATGCATGTTGTCAGTGATGATGGACAGCGGAATACCATACTGACAAATGATGTAGTTAAGGATAAATTTGGAAAAAAAAAATTCGGTTATGTATATAAAGGGGATGGCTTCAATCCACATAGTAAATTACTCAGTGATAGTGATAATGAATTTGTGGCTATTGGACGAGGTGGGATGGATTTTTCCCACAAGGTCAAGTCCCCATTGTGCGAAGGGCCAAAGAGAAGTAATTGGTCGAAGTTCTTGTGCTGGTGCATGAATCAAATCACCGTGTATCTAACATTGGCGACACATTATGACAAACTCAAGTGCATCTTTCTCCATTGTCGGCCAGTAATACCCAAGTCTCGTTATCTTTTTGGCTAAAGTAGGGCCACTCGAATGGGATCCGCATATACCCTCATTTACTTCTTGTAAGGTCATTCATCCTTCATCAGTGTTGAGACATCGAAGAAGGGTGTTGTCAAAGCTACGATGGTAAAGGGTGTCGCTGATGATGGTATATCGGGTGACCTTTCAAATAAAGGACTTTCATTGGTTATTGGACAGGTTGGGGGGAAGGGTTTGGGACTTGAGGTAGTCATAAATGTCTTGATACCATGGGGAATTGACCAACAAGGTCACAAACCATCTCTGTTTCTGGTATGTCATAGGCAGGAACCAAGAGTTATTCTACCAAGAATTCAAAGTGTGGCACATTACTTGGAATGTCTAGGAGAGAGCCAATTGTGGCCATCGCGTCTGCTACCTTAAATTTTTGTTCTCGGAACTTGCTCAAAAGTCACCATGTGAAAATATTTATGGAAACTACCAACCATTCATTTGTAAGGAATTAATTTATCGTCCTTAGTGTATAGTCATCATTGACTGAGAATCTCCATAGACATGAAGTGTTTTGATTTTCCATTTTATGGCCATTATGAGTCCTGTAACAAGTGCCTCATATTCTGCAACATTATTTGTACATGAGAAAGCAATGTGGAATGACTTAGGGATGGAGTCTCCTTGCAGAGTGATCAACAATATTCCTACTCCTGAGTTGTTAGAACTATAAAAATTTGATGATTTTACATGTTGATTTCACTCATAAATTTCCAAATTGGTCCTACCATGTGCATATTTCATCCATATTTTTCCATATGGTCCCATAGTTTCCATCGCGTCATGCATTTTTTCCATTATGGTCCCTATAGGCATGAAGAAATCAGGGTCTTCCCGATCCATATTGTATTTCTACGAGTATAAGTCTATGTTGCCTATCGGCAAGACTTATTTGATGTCACAGCGATCGGGATCCATCTCCAGGCATCCATCGACATGACATACACATTGTTTCGGTGACAGAAAATGAGCATATCAGCAAGAGTTATGGCGTCAGATTGAAGTCTTAGCGAGATCTCTATGTCTCACCGAACAACACATTGAAGGGTCTCTTCGGCCAAACAAATAGTATTCGGTGTGAAGTCATAACGAATTCACATTGTCACACCGACTGGTGGCGGAAGGATGCGTTTATCGGTAAAAGTTAAAGTTTTCGGAGTGAGGTCTTGGCGAGTGACCTCCGATCTCGCTGATATTACACATGAGGACTATGTCAGTATAGGAATTGATTTGTCCCAGCGACACACAAGATGGATGAAGACTTTCGGTATGACATAATGTTCTCTACGAGAGGTCTCCCCGATGTCGGAATGTCATAGCAAAGCACATAAAACAAAAGGGTTTCTATCGGCGTGAGATTGTTATTGTCTTGGCGATCTAAGGTGAGCTCGGGTTGTTTTGTTGAGACAAAGGTTTGAACAATATGACATCTCCCTGATAACAATAAGTCACGGTGACAAGTTTGATCATGAAGGCTATCGGTAACACTTGGGGTGTTCTATGAGATGTCTCTCCAATATCACAAGGCTACAACAAAATACAAAGGGACAAAAGGATACTTCTTGACTTCGGCATAACAACTAGAATGTTACAGCGATACATGTGGAACGAAAGAACACACCTCTCGGCATGACATAATGTAATCGATATGGCATCTCCCCGACTTTGATAGGTCACAGAAAAACACAAGGAACTAGGAGACGATTGATGGCGATATAATTTCCTTTGGCATGACTATGATATGTCTCGGCGACTATTTTTGTGATGATTAATTGAGCCCGAATGCAAGTTGTTGGCCGACATGTGAATGCGAAATGATGTGTCTCTTTAGATATAGATGTATAAATTCTCAAAGGATATCATTAGAAATTATCATATTAGATTACAGTAGGTAGATTAGGAATGGATACAGTAGAATAAAGTTCTCATATCAGAGACTATGATGCATGTTTTCAAATGGCGATTTCAATGAAAATCAGTTGGTGTGGCAGTTTATTTCTGGTGTCAATTGTCTGTTGAGTTTATTGGAAAGTATTTCTAAGCTATCTCCAAGTTGATTATTTCTGGTTGTTTAAATTGATATAACAAGATTATTTTCAATTTATCAGTGCACATTTGTTGTATCTATGTGATTAATTGATTGGTTCTTTCAAGGAGAGATTAAATCCTTTTGGTTGATCACAATAATCAGGGAGATTCATCTGGATTATTAAAGTAGAGCTTAGTAGTCATAGTCTTGCATGTTTATACAAGTTATTAACAAAACATATGCCGACAATTTGAGTTTCTGCCAGAATAAGTTGCCCACTTTTGTTTCATTTGACTCCACATACCCAATAAGGCACTGGTCTCTGCAATTTCATCATTTAGATTCATTCATTTTCTTTACATCTATTAATTGAATACTTTAGGAATTAGCTTTAAGTATTGCTATACATTTTGTACCAAGCTTGATTTCATTTGTTCACTTCCATCTGCCATTGTGGACAAATCATTGCAAGAAGGATAATCATAAGTCAAGTCTACTTCATTCAGATAGGTACACCTTCCTAGGTTTAGCAGCACCTAAAGAGTAGAAGGTTTAATTCATTTGACCTTGTCTGTTACCCTAAAATGTACCAAGAGATTGGTAGCCTCTTGAGGCATTATGCCTGTGTTTTTGAGAGCTAACAAATTGGCGACTCCGCTGGGGACAAACATCAGAAAATCCAGTTCCAGCCTATCTATCCATAGAGTCAATACAGTTCTAAAATCATTCTTTAACCAAAGGTTCACAATTATTTCATTTGCACTCCCCATTTGAGTCACACACCTAACAAATTGGCGACTCTACTAGGGACAAACATCAAAAAATCCAGTTGAAGACTATCATATAGAGTCATTGAAGAAAAAATTGTAATTTGAGAAGTTTTAGAAAGTGTGATTCCACTGGGGAGAAGATCATAAATAGTTATTTCAAAAAAATCATTTTCCTACTTTTCGGAAAAGTAGGTGGCGACTCTAGAAAAAATTGATGAAGAATGGAATTTGTGTATGGAACAAAACAATATTTTGAAAAGCAGCAGTTGATAAGAGGAATTGAAGAATTGAAAAAGAAAAATTTGCAATTGGACAAGAATGAATACACAAATGCAAGTGGTTCTTGGATTCAACAAATGCCTGATAATACAATTGGAAATTTTTACAATGGAGGTGATGCATATCATGCACAGCAGAATGCTTATTCATCATAGCCATCAAAGCAAGTAAATGCTTATCATGTCCCTCCTGGACAAAGATTGGTAGGTTATCAAGATTGTCAATGTGATCAATGTCGAGTGTAGTACAATTCTAGTCCACTTGGAGACATCAGTCATAATCTGCAACAAGGTACATATCGGAGCCAACAATCTAGAGATGATGAATATTTCAAAAATCTTTTGGATGCCTTTCTTGACATAAGGAAATATAGAGGAGAATCTAGATGCTCTTTGCTCTATAGAATGATAGATATTTGTAGGAAAATACCTATTAAATTCCCACCTAGTAGGTCTGAGATCATTCAACAGTTCATGAAAGTGTATGAGCCAAACCCAATTTATTGGCCTGAATCATGGATACTAGTTTCTCTTGATCAACTAGATGATTGCACAAACATTGTGGACAGGAAAAGGTATGAAGATAATTGTGATATCATTGATGAAGACAGAGACATTGATCAGAACTTGCAGCAATATGTGTGCCATAATCAACAATTTGAAGAAGAAAAGGATGAGAATGTATATACTCGAAGCCAAGATTCCATCACAGAATCAAGATGCAGAATTTCCCCCTTGGATGCATTTCTTGACATAAGGAAATACAAAGGAGAAGATTTAATTCCTCTATACAACAAAATGACAAAAATTTGTATGCAAATACCTTCTCATTGTAGGCCTACAAGGGCCATGTTTGTTGAATAGTTTGTAAAAGCATGGGAGCCTGAATCAATTTATTGGCCAGAAAAGCAGCGTACCTTTGATCTAGTGAATAAATTTATTGATGACATGGAGAGGATAAGGTATGAGAACACTATCAATGTTGAATCCAATGGTTGTATTTCTGATGAGTATATAGAAATTGATCAAACAATGCATCGAATAGAAGATGAGACATGTACAAGTCAATATCATTCATATGATAGCCTACATGAGGAAGATGAAGATACAAGAGATCTCTCTTGTATAGCAGATTGTGATAGGGAAAGCAGTGTATGTTATGATGGGTCTATTGAGTATTCAGATTTTGATTTAGAACATGGTGATTCTTGTTGTTCTTGTGATGATCAAGAGAGAGAGGCAATGAACAACACAGGTCCATTCGACAGTGAAATAATATCTCCAGCTGTAGTTGAAAGCTACGAAGATACAATTGATGAAGAAGAGGTTTGTACATTTGAAAATGGTTTTCAAACTTTTTCAAACCCATTGTATGATGAGGAGTTAAAAGAAGATCAGATGATATTTTGCAAAGGTGTGTCCATGAATGAGTTTCAGGTATTTTCAAATCCACTTTATGATAAAGAAGAGATATTTTCAGACAAACAAAGCGATGGAATAAATGATTGTGCTGGTAATATTTCTGATTTCTCATTCTCTGATGATCTTGGACCTCTTTTTGATGATGAAAAAAGTGAAGAATATAAATTTAGTGATGAAAATATAGAAACATGTTCACTTAGTAGTGAGAAAATTTCAGATTTGATAACTCTTGAATACCAGAGATGTGTACATGAGGGTGATCTTCAAGTTTTGTGTCCAGCTTACATTTGTTTTGATAGTGAAAGTTCTTTGTGCAATGATTCTTATGACTCCCAGTGCATTTCTCGAAATGATGAAGAAACCTTTGAAGGTTCATACATGCATGATATTGAGGATATGAGTTATGATCAAATGTTGTTTCCAAATGATGATATGGAAGAAGTGCAAAAGGTTTCAGACTTGTGTGTCTCCAATAGTGTTGATATGACATAATTTTTTGTTTCTCAAGAGGAGCACTTTGATGGAGAATTTGAATTACAGAATGATGAAGGGAAGTTGGACCAAGCTGAGCATGATGATTCTCTAAAAGCTTTCAATGACAGTGACAGGGAAGACTGCATGAATATCTTCAAGAATAATTTGATGAACTCAAGGCAAAACCAGGTGTTTGACAAAGGAAAGTATGGGCCTTTCTTTTGGGTGGCCTTGAGCCATCATTTATGGTTTGAATTTTAAACTGTAATAGTTCAAAACTGATGAAGTTGAAACACAGAGGATTAAGGGTTGCCAATGCATGGACAACTTTTGGTGATCCTCTTTAAAATTCTTTTCCATGCACAGTAGTTTAGGGTTTTGTTCATCTCCATTTTGCATTCACTTTCCTTTCATTCCATCACGCTACATCTCCATTTCCATTTTTCTCACTGCTCATCATTTTGTGTTTGGTCTACTCACCCAAAGATCTAGATCCTTCCAATGATCTTACCATCATTCATCCCCAGACGGAGCCACTATTAGAACTATAAAAATCAGATGATTTTACATGTTGATTTCACTCATAAATTTCTAGATTGGTCCTACCATGTGCATATTTCACCCATATTTTGCCATATGGTCCCATAGTTTCCATCGGGTCATGCATTTTTTACATTATGGTCCCTATCAGCATGAAGAAATAAGGGTCTTCCTGATCCATATTGTATTTCTACGAGTATAAGTCTGTGTTGCCTATCGGTAAGACTTATTTGATGTCATAGTGGTCGAGATCCATCTCCAGGCATCCATCGGCATGACATACACATTTTTTCGGTGACAGAAAAGTAGCATATCGGCAGGAGTTATGGCATCATATTGAAGTCTTAGCAAGATCTCTATGTCTCGCCGAACAACACATTGAAGGGTCTCTTTGGCCAAACAAATAGTATTTAGTGTGAAGTCATAACGAATTCACATTGTCACACCAACCAGTGGCGGAAGGATGCGTATATCGGTAAGAGTTAAAGTTTTTGGAGTGAGGTCTTGGCGAGTGACCTCCAGTTTCACTGATATTACACATGAGGACTATGTCAGTATAGGAATTGATTTGTCCCAATGACACACAGGATGGATGAAGAATTTCGGTATGACATAATGTGCTCTACGAGAGGTCTCCCCGACGTCAGAATGTCATAGCGAAGCACATAAAACAAAAGGGTTTCTATCGGCGTGAGATTGTTATTGTCTTGGTGATCTAAGGTGAAATCAGGCTATTTCATTGAGACAAAGGTTTGACCGATATGACATCTCCCCGATAACAATAAGTCACAGCGACAAGTTTGATCATGAAGGCTATCGGTAACACTTGGGGTGTTCTGTGAGATGTCTCTTCGATATCACAAGGCTACAGTGAAATACAAAGGGACAAAAGGATACTTCTTGACTTTGGCATAACGAGCAAAATGTTACAACGATACATGTGGAACGAAAGAACACACCTCTCGGCATGACATAATGTAATCGATATGGCATCTCCCTGACTTTGATAGGTCATGATGAAACACAAGGAACTAGGAGACGATTGATGGCGATATAATTACCCTCGACATGACTACGATATGTCTCGGTGACTGTTTCTGTGATGATTAATTGAGCCCGAATGCAAGCTGTTGGCCGACATGTGAATGCGAAATGATGTGTCTCTTTAGATACAGATGTATAAATTCTCAAAGGATATCATTAGAAATTATCATATTAGATTACAGTAGGTAGATTAGGAATGGATACAGTAGAATAAAGTTCTCATATAAGAGACTATGATGCATGTTTTCAAATGGCAATTTCAATGAAAATCAGTTGGTGTGGCAGTTTATTTTTAGTGTCAATTGTCTGTTGAGTTTATTGAAAAGTATTGCTAAGCTGTCTCCAAGTTGATTCTTTCTAGTTGTTTAAATTGATATAACAAGATTATTTTCAGTTTATCAGTGCACATTTGTTGTATCTGTGTGATTAATTGATTGGTTCTTTCAAGGAGAGATTAAATCCTTTTGGTTGATCATAGTAATCAGGGAGATTCATCTAGATTATTAAAGTAGAGCTTAGTAGTCACAGTCTTGCATGTTTATACAATTTATAAACAAAACTTATGCTGACAATTTGAGTTTTTGCCAGAATAAGTTTCCCACTTCTGTTTCATTTGACTCCGCATACCCAATAAGGCTGCTAGTCTCTGCAATTTCATCATTTAGATTCATTCATTTTCTTTACATCTGTTAATTGAATACTTTAGGATTTAGCTTTAAGTATTGCTATACATTTTGTACCAAGCTTGATTTCATTTTTTCACTTCCATCTGCCATTGTCGAAAAATCATTGCAAGAAGGATAATCATAAGTCAAGTCTGCTTCATTTAGATAGGTACACCCGCCTAGGTTTAGTAGCACCTGAAGAGTAGAAGGTTTAATTCATTTGACCTTGTCTGTTACCCTAAAACGTACCAAGAGATTAGCAGCCTCTTGAGGAATTCCACCTGCATTTTTGAGAGCTAACACGAGCCATGATTGGTATGAGATCCATCAAAGTATAGCCTCCAAGGTGACTTAGGTTTCGTATGAAATATTGACTCATCTGTAAATTCTGCTACTAGTGGATGATCACCTTGTATAGGTGCGTCTTCCAGTTTTTTTGCTATCACTTGTCCCTTTATAACCTTTCTTTCCACATATTGAATGTCATACTCACTCAAGATCATGACCCACTTAGCCAAGCATCCTATCAATGTTGTGTGACTAAGGAGATATTTCAAGGGATCAATCTTTGCTACTAGGTGTGTCTAGTGATTTAGCATGTAGTGTCTTAATTTTTGAGCAGCAAAGACAACTGCAAGACAAGAACGTTCAATGGATGTATAATTTAGCTCATATCTGACCAGTGTCTGACTAATGTAGTATATTTCCCTCTCATTCTCATCATGGTCATTGTGTGCCAATAATTCCCCCAGTGCTGAAGTTGTTCCAGAAATGTATAAAATCAAAGGTTTCCCTTCAATTGGTGGCATTAGAATAGGTGGTGATAATAGATAATCTTTTATTTGTTGGAAGGCCTCTTGACATTTATCATTCCACACAAAGGGGATATCCTTATGCAAAAGATACTGAAATGGATGACACTTGTCAGCCAGTTGTGCTATGAAACATCGGATAGATTCTAACCTTTTTTGTAATGTCTTGAGTTCACTTATCCCTTTTGGAGGAGGCATGTCTAATATTGCTTTCACCTTGGGAGGATCGACTTCAATGCCACTATGAGAAATAATGTACCCCAAAAGTTTTCCTAATGTCACACCAAAGACACAATTCTTCGGATTCAAGCGGACCTTGTATTCTTCTAGTCTCTTGAAGATTTTGTATAACACATTCAAGTGATCTTTTCGTGTCAAATATTTTTCCAAAAGTTCATCTACATAATCTTCCATTATCTTGTGCATCATGTCATGGAATATTGTTGTCATAGCTCTCTGATACGTCACGCCTGCATTCTTAAGACCAAAAGGCATAAAATTCTAATAGTATGTACCCCAAGGACATGTGAATGTTCTTTTATGTTGATCATCAGGGGCAATATGAATCTGATTATAACCTGAGAAACCATCCATGAGGGACAACATCTCATATTCTGCTGTAAGGTCCACTATGATGTCTATGTTTGGTAGCGGAAAGTCATCCGTTGGAATTCTTTATTCAGGTCCCAAAAATCTATGCATATGGATATTTGACCATTTGTCTTTGTGATTGGTACAAGATTTGATATCCATTCAACATAGTCTATGGATAGTATGAATCCCACTTCTAACAATTTCTTAAGTTCTGCTTTGACTAAGAAGGAAATTTGTGGGTGAATCTTTCGTAGCTTTTGTTTCACTAGCTTAGCATCTGTAAATAATGGAAAATGGTGCAAGACAAGTTTTGGATCCAACCCATGCATATCAGCATAGGACCACATAAAGTTGACCTTACGCTTTGAGAAGAATTTGTAAAATTCTAGTTTCTCTTCTTATGTCAAGGATGCTGCAAAAAGGGCTATCTTAGGATCTTGTGTCGTAGTTATGTTGACTTCCATAGTGTCCTCTATGAGCATTTTTATTTTTCTTGAGTCATGGGAAGAAATTCCAGTCCTCCATCTTTTGGTGCCTCAGAGAGGTTTTCACCCACAGACACGTGTTTTATTTTTACTTTTTTTATCGTCAGAAGGTGCCTTTCGGTTTTCACCTAAAGACCTGTCATTTTTGTTTTATTTTTATTTTTCATTTTGCGACTAGAGGATGGAGCAGTATCCCCAAAGTAAGATGTACAATCTAGGTCAATGACAAATCCAACCTTATGGTCTCCACTTGGTAGACCCTCATGAAGTCCCATGAATTATGCAATGGCCTCATCATTCTGAAATATGTCCATAGTAGGCAGGCCTTGTTGATCTCAATCAATTAGTTGTGGGTAGACTAAGGAGATACCATCGTTATTATTATTGAATGGTGGGGAAGATGTAGAAAGCATGTAGATGGATTCAAAGACATTTAAAATGAAGTTTTCATCATCCAATTCCCAATTAGACTCTATCCAATATTCTCCTTCATTTGTTTCATACTCATTAGCAAAGTAGGGGATGAAGGGATCATAATCATGGTCTGTAGTGTCATGTGGTGATTTAGGTGAATCTAGCTAATGGTCATTAGGTTCAGATGGTTGGAAAAGCATGTCAGGATGAGGGTTAATGGTATCAGAAAAGGATTCTGGCTTGGCATTATTTTGAGGACGAAAGAGTCTATCCCAATTTTCTCCTTTCCTTGGGATCTTAAGATTGTCATTATTCGATGCTTGATCAATTTTAAACATTTTCCAAAAAAAAAATTCAAAGGTAAGTTCTCCAGGTTCACAGAACAAGTCATCAAGACAATAGTCACTTAGGGATCATTGGGAGCCAAATTCCCACTCCTGGGAGTTAGTTTCGGTAAGGGATTTCTCAATAGTATTGACACTTTCCGAAGCATTCACGCTCTCACTCGAAAGTCCATTGGTACATTGATCGCTAGTTTCAAGTGTACCTAAACCTAAGCCAAGATGTTTTGTTCTTTCAAAAGTCATCAAAGGTTCTCGCCTCCCTGTTTTATTCTTTCCAAGGCCACTAGTACCATCATATCCCTTTTCCTTCATTATGTCATAACCTTTGCCGTATATTTGGACTGGTAATGGGGTTGGATTCTCTGGATCTCTGTAAATCCAAGATAATACATCTTTGATGTCTTCTTTGTTCATGTCACCCCATTTTATGAATGTCATTTTGGGAGGAACCTTGAAGATCTCTTTAGGCTCCATTCTGAAACAAGGTCACCCATAAGCCTTAGGATACTTAGGTATTTTGGTGATGTAGTATGTTGTGTGCAATTTAAATTCTCCACAACCTAAGTCCTGGATCTTGACGTCTGGATCAGCCTTCGGGACGACGGAAATGGATGAAGTGGTGGATGTCGAAGAAGTGGACGTGGAGGTCGAAAAATTGGATGTGGTCATGGAAGGTTTAGTGAGTGTGGATGGGTCAATGAATTTTGAAGAAGAGGAAGTCAAAGCTTCATGGTTGATGGGCACTTGATGTTCTAAAATACCCCTTAGGTTGGTACAATACTAAAAGGGATTAGGGTCTCCATATATGGTGATTTTGGTGTCATCAAAAGGAAACTTTAGGCATTGGTGATAAGTGGATGGAACAGCCTTGAAGGCATGGATCCAAAGTCGACCAAGCAAGATGTTATAAGGTAATTTAAGATCCAAGACTTGGCATGTCGTGTCTACAATGACAGGCCCAACTCTGATAGGAAGAGTGATAACACCTCAAGAGGAACGTTCTTCATCATCAGACACCTTTATGACAATGCTCTTTGTCTTGTCTATGCAAGCATCAGAAAAGCCTAGAGCCTTAACTAGTTTTAAGGAACAGATGTTCAATCCTGCTCCACCATCTACTAAAACTCGTCTGAGCTTGTGTTTATGGATAAATACTTCAATGCGTAAGGCGTCATTATGATTGGACTTTGGTGATGAGTAATCTTGGTCTGAAAATGTTATGTGATGGGGTGTAGTGAGGTATCCCACCATGGCCTCAAATTGGTTGACATAAACATCCTTAGGGACAAAAGACTCTTGCAAGGTTTTGTCAAGTATAGCCTTATGCGCATGGGAAATGCGAAGCAGCTCGAGTATGAAATCTATGCGAGGGTTTTTCCTAGTTGGTCAATAAGGTTAAACTGACTCTTAGGTTGCGATTGCTTAATGGACGAGCCAGGTTGTGACTGTTTAGCAGATGGATCGGGTATCATGATTTTTGGTTGCCTAGGAGGAGGACCAGCTATGGTGACTTTTCCACCATGAGTAGTGACATTAAATTCAGGTGTTCTCCTAACGGTAATGGTATTAACATATTCATCAGCTTCTTGGACGTTGTTAATGATGGGTCCATCGAAATAGTCATATTCAACGCGAGCGTAATTGGCTTGATTATTATTTGTCTTAGAACCTGATGTAGAGGCTTTATTCAAACCATGGTCTTGTAGTGGGTTCTTGTGAATTGCATGGTCTGCATTTGATGCAATTTGTGTCCCACCCAATTCAATTGTGAGATTTTCAATGAGGTCTTGAACCAAGTTCCTTAATTGTCAACAAGAAGAGGTTTTATGTCCTTTAGCGTGGTGGTAATCATAGAAAGAATTATTGTCCCACCATGATGGCTTAAATTGTCCTGGGTCATATGGTTTAGGGTCTTCCAGTATAATGAAACCATTTTGAAGGACGTTCTTAAGGACATCTTCGATTGGCTCACCCAAAGGGGTATATGTGCAACTTTTTGGAAATTGTCTAGGTTGACGAAGTTTTCTTTGGTTTTGATTGTTTTGATTGTTTTGATGATTTTGAATGGAATTAGCAATAGGTGTCTGTGTAATTATTTATGTTTTTTGTGGTTGAACTCCTTTAAGAGTAAGTACAGGACCTGGTTACATGTTTATTCTTGACCCAGTATTTGTTCTTGTCTGAAGGCTGGTTTGTGTTTGTGTTCTTAGGGCCATATTTTAGTTCTCCTTTAGCAATAAGGGCCTTTTCTAGTTGGAATCATCTTTCGACTAAGTCTGCAAAAGTTGTGCAGCAATGGACTTGCAAGTTGTATTTCAATGGACCTAGGAGTGTTTGGACAAACATGTCAACTTTTTCTTTCTCAGGTATATCAATATGGAAACGAATTGTTATAATTCTCTATCTTTGGAAGAATGGGATAAAAGTTTCACCAGCATCTGCTTGTGTAAGTGTGCATAAGCTAGTGATGGAAGTTTCTGTGTCAATGTTATAGGAATATATTTTTACAATTTTTTCTGCAAATTTGTCCCATGTTTTTATTCCCTTCAAAGTGGAAAACCATTCAAGTGTGGGTCCTGTAAGACTCTTAGAGAAGAGTGTCATCAAGTAAGTGTGTTCATAGGCAATGTCCATACAGTTGGTCATGAATTCTCGAACGTGTTCAATAGGATTTGTCTTTCCCTTATACTTGGTGAAGTTTGGTGCCACATACCTAGGAGGAAATGGTGGCATGTATAGACTCATGTCAAAAGGATATCGGCATAGGTCATATGTCATGTGTGACTTTTTTTTCGAACATTTGCATAGTCTCTATGATTTTTTGTAAGTTCATCACTTGAGCTTGCAAGGCATCAATTATAGGATTATTTGTTGCATCACACATGGGAGTGATGGGTATCCCATGGGTCCCCATCTGTTGGGAAGGGACATTCTTATTTTGTCGTGGGATGTGTTGTTGTGAGATGTATGACTTGTTTTTATTTGAATGTTGTTGGTACTGCAAGTTTTGATTAGGGACATGTTGATGGGTATGAATGTGTGATGCATATGTAGGTATGTTCCCTCTAGCCATTTGAGTCAAAATTTGTGGGATCTGTTGGCCATGAATATTTTGGTGTCCAAATGAGGTCATATGTTGTGTATTATGATTGCCTTGTCCAAATTGTTGAAATTTTCCATGGGGAATGTTCATGTTTTGCCCTTGGAAAGTATTGGTATTAAGTTGTGATGATGTGTTGGTGTTTGGTTGTGGTGCTCCAATGAAAATGCACTGTTTACTTCCTCCGAAAGGATTGAATAAGGTACCAATGAAAGGATTTGATGATGATGCACCCATGGCACTAGATGAAGCTCCAAATAGAGGGTTTGAAGAGCTTTCCCCCATTGTTGTGGATCCAAAGGTAGCTCCATGTGATTGTGAGGATGTTGTGACATTGTAAGCATTGATTGTGACATGGCTTGTGACAAATTTGGTGTTCCTCCCACGAATGTTGCATTGATTTTATTGAAATTTTTTTGATTGGAAGTGTCATTGGAGGTGGCATTAATAGTGCTTGTGGAAATTTGCAAGGTGGGACCAACGAAAGAATTGCTTGTATTGTTTTGAGGTTGACTAGTGTTGGGCATGTTGATTGTATTGTGATCAAGTGAGGTTGGTCTCAAAGTGTTAATGCCAAAACCATGTGGTAACTTAACCCCTTTGTCCAAAAACATGGGTAGATATCTTTGAGGGTCATGTAAGACTAAATCTTCTACAAAGTTGGCTATATCAGGATTTTGCACTACAGCTTCTAAGTCTTTTGCATATATTTATTCATTTTGGTCTCTTTGTATGAATGGTTCAAAGGGGTTATGTGATGAAGATGGCATGTTCATGTCGTTGAAAGGATTGATAAAAGATGTGTCTTGGTTCATGTCTTGATTTATGTTATTGGAAAAGATGTGATTTTTGGTGTCTTGTCCAAAATTATCCATTTGTCTTCTTTTTCTTTGAAGCCTAGTTTCAACCATATAAGGAATTGCTCAAATAAGGAAGAAGGATGAAAATGACAACTAGATGATGACACTATGTTTTTGGATTTTTTGATAAGGGATGCAAATGAGAATTATGTTTTTGGATTTTTGACAATAAGGAATGCAAATGCAAACTATGTTTTTGAATTTTTGACAATAAGGGATGCAATATGACAATGTTTTCTAAAGGGGATGACTAATGCCAAAGGATAATGAAGACTAAGATGACAAGTTATGACACTAATTTTTTTGTATTTGTGGAATAAGGTATGCAAAATGAGGACGAAGATGACTTGAATGTCTAAGATATGCCAATGCAAAGGTCTAAATGATTTGGAAGAAGGTTACTCAACCACCCTAAGCTTGATCCAGGTCTCAATTTTGGAATATCAAAGCACTTGTTTGAAGGACTAAATGAAAATGACAAGATGACTAAGTGGGGTTTCCTAACTTGACTTATGAGTTGGAAAGGTCTCACAAAAGGACAATGACTAAAGGAAATAATGATGACTAAGTCTAATGATAACCTACTTTTGAAGGCAATGATTTTGCAAAGTATGGTAAGGTTTTCCTAATCCAAAATATGCAAATGAAATGAGGACCTAAGGACTGGTTTATGCCTAAAAATGAAGATGATGAAGCCTAAGGATGAGACTAAAAATTGCAAAGATGAACCTATGGTAAAACGCAAACTAAAGTGTGCAAGAAATGGAAGATTTTAGCAATTTTCTTTCTGATTTTTGATAGAGTCTTCTAGAAAAAGATGTTTGATGATAGATTGGACCAGTTTGCTCTTGGGTTTTGGTCTACAACAGTGTTTCAATTTCTGATAGGAAAACGCATCATTCCAGGTTTCAAATGTGTCTCAATTTGGAAGAAGCGTCTCAGTTTCAGTGAATGTGGTGCTACAGACAACAAATGTGACTCAGAAAGGTGATTTTGGTTCTATGTAAAGAAAATTTGATTTAGACTAGGCAAATGTGTCACCGAAAATAGCAAATGCAGCTTAACAAAGTGCTTGTGTTGCAAAAAACAAAAAATATGCCACAAAGGCGAATGCATTTCAGAAAACAGTCGCAAGAGTGAATGTGGCTCAAAAAGATTCAAATGTGTTTCAGCTAAGCACATGCAGTGCAAAAAGTAGCATATACATTTTATCAGAGAAATTGCAGCATAGAAATCTTCAAATGTGGTTCAAGAGAGCGAATGTGTTGCACAGGACAACAAATGCGTTGTAGGCAGAATGGATTTCTAGTTTGTTCACAAGTTTGACTGAATTTTGAAGTTATCTCAAGTTGAATGTTTGTTTCTAGATTTGTGAGATGGTGTTTGTTTGTTTGAATGTTTGAGAAAACACTTGGAAAATACAATA
Source organism: Sequoia sempervirens (assembly GCA_007258455.2). Lineage (NCBI taxonomy): Eukaryota > Viridiplantae > Streptophyta > Pinopsida > Cupressales > Cupressaceae > Sequoia > Sequoia sempervirens. The sequence goes on along the minus strand of VDFB02276428.1, from coordinate 28,110 downwards.
TTTTGTCTTTGATCAAGCACAATCCTAGGTTAAGCAAGGACAATATTTGCTAGATTCCACGTGGGTTTCCCCAACCACACTTATTCTTAGCATGTGAATCCAGAAGCTTGGCCACATGGGATCCCCCTTATAGTGCACTCACTTCTCAGGCCAACCAAGCTTCCAACCCCCATAAAACTCCCATGGAAGGTTGATTACCTCTACTAAGAACTGAGAGAATGTGGATGCCTTTACAATGACCATTGTTGCACTAGCAAATAGAAAGGATTTTGGCTTACTACACA